>JBBBDQ010000555.1:600000-755000 GCA_037127315.1 Ascarosepion bandense | reverse complement strand
AACAGAGGTGTCAATGTAGTTATTTCTACCGCAGAAAGCAATGGCAAACTGCTGTAGGATAATCTTCTGCTCAGTCAGTCATGTCTCTTTCAAGACATGATCGCCCAAGCGTGTATCGCGTATGGCACTTAACTGACTGACTGACTGTTTAATAAGCTTAAGAAAATTTTTCCTTCAACATTCAGCAGCGAAATGCATCTGAATTGGTTGATTTTCTTGGCATTTTCCTCTTTGGGGATCTATATCCCCTCGGAATACTTCCACTGGTCTGCTATCTTCCCTCTCTTCCAAATGACCTTCAGTAACTTCCATAGGATACACTGTAATTTTGGGCATCTTTTGTACACTAAGTACGGTACTCCATTCGGGCCTGGAGCGGAGCTTGACCGAGCTTTTTTAAGCACTAAATGCAATTCAACCAAGCTAGGTAGTCCTATGTCGAGATCAATTGAAGGAGGATCTGGTGTAAGAAGCAGATGGTTTTTGCCAAGTTGTTGCTGCTGGTAGGGGTCGCTTAAGGAGTCTTTGAGAAAAGCATTTATTTCCTCAGTGCTGCTTTGTAGCGTTCCACTGCAGGTTTTACCCACTAAATGTTTGGTAAATCCGAAAGGATTGGATATGAATGCTGCTCTTTTCTGAGCTCTTTCTCTGCTCCTTTGGCTCTTCTTAATGCCTCTAAATCTGATCGGATCGAGTCTCTTAAGGCTTTTTTTCCTTCGGGCTTTGCATTCTTATATTGTTTTTTTAGTGATTTTAATTCTGCTCTGTTTTTTCATTCGATTTTCTCTTCGATTCATGATGCTATTCACTTTTTTTCCTTCGCTGTTTCCAAATCGTTCTGCTCCAAAGCTCACGATTATTTTGCTCATAATTTCTAGTCGTTTATCAACAGAGCCTTTCAAAATCAATGTCAGGATCTCGATGACGTCCAAATCAAAAGCTTACCAAGTGTTTGTATCTGCTGCTGCAGGCCATTTGATCTTTTTTTCCAGACATGATGTTGGACATATTGACCCCTACTTGGAAGGACTGGGTGCTGTGGTGTGCATCCTGGCCCTGCTCTTCCTGTGTCTCACCAGGAGAATATCCTGTGCGTTGCAGATTGTCAATGCATGGCATGCATTTCATTTCCGTCTGATGTACCTTCAGGCCACATATGTTTTTACATTTCCTGCCACAGGGGCAAGTCAACTTCGATTGATGTGGTAAGCCATGGTTCGTAACCAGTACATCTGTCCAATTAGGGATCTAATTCTTCCCCCTCTTGGAATCCCTTGGTGGGTGTCTACTTGTAATCGTGTCTGTAGCAAATTTATTTTGACATGGTGGGTTGCTAGCCCAAGCATGTAGGCTTTGTGGTCTCTCTTACCACCATTTGTCTTTCAGGATAGGATAGGATAGGATAGGATAGATAGATAGATAGATAGATAGAAAGAAAGAAGTTAATTAATCTTCTAAAAGGAAATGGCTTACCTCAGTAAATATTTGTACAGCTTAGAGTAAGTAATAGCATTGAATTTATTTGATTCTGTGTATATCTATTACTTGTTTATTATGCCTGTGTCCAAATTTATATTGAAAAACCCTTAAAAAGCCTTCTTTATATCAAAGGTTTATAAGTTCAAATTGTACCAAATGCAGTTTGTATGAATTAGTCTTTAATTTATTCATTTTCCGCACTGTTTCCAATTAAGTCATCAAAATAAAACTTAAGCAGAATCTAAATTTAATGCAAGTAAAAAAATTATCAAAACATTAGTAATAGACAAAATAACATTCTACCAAATATTTAAATTAAAAAAAAAAAAAAGCAATAAATACAGAAATTTTTAAAAATTAATTCAAATAATTTTGAAATCTTTATTCTATTTTTAAAGAAACCTTTTTCAAAATAATATTTTTTTTATTTTTACAGGTCAGACAAAATTTCTGTAAAGTCCAGTTTTGTATATGATGATGTTGGTAATAAATTTGTCCGCGAACCTTTTGTACTAACCTTCACGTCCCCATTGATTGGTTAGTATGGTATTACATGTGATAAGTACATGCATGCATCTATTCACAGAAATATTAGCTTGTAGTAGAAAGTCATATCATCAATGAAATTGATATTATATGGCACTCATGATAGCATTGCTTAATATAGTAGTTGATAAGTTATATGAAATCCTATATCCTCTAAGAAAAATTGTAAACAAATGTTTTCTAAGATTTATACATGTCAACAACATCAAATGTTTCAAGTCTTTTCTTTTGTTCTTTAAAAGATGAACTCTATTTCTTGATCAAACTTTCTCTTCAGGTTAAAAATTAGCAGCTGAAAATTATCATTCATTTAACTATATACAGTTTTGTTAATTTTGAAAAAAAAAAAAAAATGAAAGCAACTTATAATTAGAAAATTAACCTAAAATCTAATGATTAGATTAATATAATCCAGAACAAATGATTATGAATGAAAAATTTTAGAATCTGATTAATTTTCTAATGCAAAGTAATCACAAGAAAAAATATTAAGTAATATGTCTTCTTAACCTGATGGGCCTGCAGAAAAGAATATTATTGTGTTTGAAGAAGGGAAAAGAAATTTCTATTGTTCACAGATTCTGAATACCAACCAACAAACCAATACCAAAAAGATTTCTTAAGATTTATGTATTAAAAACTCTTTCAGGAATTAGTGAATAATTCATTCTAAATTCAAAGATGTCAAAAGGCCAAAAAATCTTTTTTCTTTAAATTGGTCTGCTAAAAATATCCAAGAACAATAAATCTAACTAAATCCTAACACATTGACAAAAAAAAAAAAAAAGTCACTTAGCTCAGCTCATTAGCTTTTATTTGCTAAATGTTCTGATTACCATAGTAGCTATTTATGGAATAGAAAAAGTTATGCTCTAAAAAAAATAATAAAGGTTAGTTAGTCAAGTTGTTAATAGCATTTTTTTTTTTTGATCCCGAAAATTATTTCTCTAATTATAATAAAAGCATTTGCTTGAATCATTTTATTCATAGAAAATTTTCAGAATATTTCAAGACTTAAAAATATCTAATTTTTTTTCCAGATATTAAAGAAGTTACTGTAATTGGTATTCACACCATGGAAAAAAATGTGAAGAAAGAACTCGATGAACTAGCTCATATACACCAAAAAATCACACGAGAAATTGGCCATGAAAATGTCATCATTTTGGGAGATATGAACGTAGATTGCAACTATTGTCGTAAGAAGTGTCAACAGAATTTATTTATTCGTAAAGATTCCAAATTTCAATGGCTAATAACTGATGACATAGACACAACTGTAGACAATGCAACAAACTGTACATATGATCAGTAAGTAATCAACTTTTTTGTTTTGCTTTGATTGTATCAACAATGAAGGTTTTCTGTAAATTAATGTACTAAGTTTATATCTTGTACTATTTTTTTGGTATATTTGTTTGTCTTGACATTTTACTGATTTCTCTATTTTCTTTTCCTTTCATGCAAAGATTTCAAGATTCATCAACAATATTGGTCACTGAATAACCTGAAAATAATTTTGCTATCTTGTAATTTTTTTCTGTATGGTTTTTGTGAACAGTAGTGGTTTTAGTAAGGTTTACAGGAGTTCAGTATCAAGTCTCATTAGTTTTCCTATAAACGTCACCATCTTATAAGCATTAAACTTGTAAGATCTAATGTTAACACACAGAAGAATTGATGCTGATCATAACATCAAAATTTGTTTTATCTAATTCTTTGCCTTCCTAATTTTCTTAAATTAAATCAAAGTGAAAAACAATGAACATCTTCATGGCACATCATTAATTCAATATATATTAAATTGCTCATAATTCTCTAATCAAAGAACATAAGAAAAAATCCACCCACTACTACCACCAACAAAAAGAAACTTAAATGAACTGTGTTTCTGGTTTCCTTTAACAACAATAGAGCCATAGAAATCTGCTTTTTTTCCTTTTTACAGTTTCAATAGTTGATAATTGGTCTCCAAACAGTTTTGACAACACCCTATGATTCATACTTAATATTGCGTATAGGACTTGTTTGTGCCAAAAAATAAAAAATTGCTACAAAATATGTCAGTTATTTTTACCAAAATTAGTCACTTTACAAAAACAAAAATTTTCTTTTCCAGACTTATTATTACAGGGCACCAATTATCTGAACTTGTGACACCAGAAAGTGCAAAAGTTTTTGAATTTGATAAAAAGTACAACTTAACAAAAGAACAGGTGAGTTTATAATTTCCAATACCATAAAGATGTTAATTTCTGTTAAAGTTTTTTAAAAGTAGATGTAATTTTAATCAAAGAAAAGATTATTTACATGTGGGCCTCATAAAAAAATATTTGTACTTCATTTTCCTCTACTTTACTTTTTGCTGTAAAACATGTCTTTACTGGAAAGTGCCATACATGATACACGCTTGGACAATTATGTCTCAAAATTGACATGACTAACTGGGCAGAAGAGTTTTCCACAATGGGTTGCCATTACTTTCTGTGATAGACTGTTTGCCAACCAAGGCTATAGAACCCAATCTCTTCTGCTATTTATTTAACTGGAGGGAGAAGCAGCAGATTCATAACATTCCCAAGGGTATTTGCACGTATGTGAATACAACAAATTCAACTGAAATTCAAACTCAATTCTCTGATTTCTTATTCCAAGCCAATATCCACTGCACCATAACAAACACCTGAAATTTACTAGGAACAATGAAATTTGTTTTTCTTTTACTATTGTTTTGAATTTTACTAGATAGGTCTGATGGAACTGAACTAATTTTTAATTAACAAAAATTGTAAAAGTAATTTCTGAGTTCTGTCATTTCTTTGACTTAAATTTGCTTCATATAACTTTGAAACTTAAGTCAAAATGTTATGCTTTATTTATACTAATAATTCAATTAATTTCTAGTTTGACTGACAGAAACCTAATCAGCAATAGGGAAGTATTTTACTATCATTCTCATCAGCTTCGATCCAAATCTGGACTTCCTACCTAGATTACTTTAACTATAAATTCATAGCATTACTATTTAATTATCAAAGTATTTTCCTTGACTTTCAGTGCCATTTTTCAATTAAAATATGTATTCCACCAAGAAAGATCATCCCAGTTTATTTATTGATTTCTAGCCAGTTCTTATATAATAAACTACTTTTTCTTTCTTTCTTCACACAGGCTCTGAAAGTAAGTGACCATTATCCTGTGGAATTTACTTTAAAAGAAGCAAATTTTAAGCAAACCACTACTACACCAGAACAAAGTGCAGCTACAACGCATTCATGTTATGTATTTGGGCTGATGTTTATTTTATTTTTTTCTTATTTCTTTGAACTTCTCAAGTCAATGCATTGCAAATGGCACAAGTCTTATTATATTTCAGTGCCTTATGTTCTTCAAATCAAAATAAAATACAGAAGCTATTTATGGCTTCCATCAATGAACTGTTTATACATATCTTGCGTTTTTTTTTTTTTTTTTGATAATTCACTGAATGCATGTCTTTTTTTTTTAATATCCAGATCTGCTTCTTTTAACAATTATTTGGTAATTATGAAGATTACTTTTAGATAAATAGAATCAGAAAATCACAACAGAAAATATGAGTTAGAAAAAAAAAAAAAAAATCTTCAATCAAAGTTACAAAATTTCTATTTTTTTTTTTTAAAATTATTTTATACAATTCTGGTTTAATAAAAAAAAATTTAATTTTCACGGAACATCTGAATGCAAAAGCTCAATATTTTTTTTATTTCAACTCAATCCTTTAAATTGTGACCTAAAAAGACCTGCATAGATATAGAAAAGCTAAGCTATTTCAACAGTTCGTTAATTTTAGCCCTAGGCAGCAAGTTATTTTGGAGTTGCAAAAGGAGCGGTATCATTAATGCCTGCCAAATTTAAAATATCATAGAGCTCCAAATAATGGCTTTGATTTGATTTTAAATTTTCATAGGATCTGAGAGTTTGAAAATTACATAAGCCAAAGATTCAATGCGAAGAATTCATGTTGAATGTACTTGGAAATATTAAGTATTGGAAGGTTCAAGTAAAAATGGATATAATCTCCCTGTCAGCCATTATGAAACAAAAGAAGTATTCACTATTTTTACAATTATCTTTCGATAATACAACAAAGTGTTTTCCCAATAGTAGCATATCTGGAGTTTCAGATCAATACCTTAACCCCAAAAAGAGCAGCATCAACTGAAAATTGTGCATGGACAAAAAAGCACTCCTCCCTTGCCTGGGACAGAGTTAATTCACATTATGGAGACTAGAGTTTCAGAACTTAAAGAATTTTTTCTTCTTTTCAGCTTGACTTAGTTCCTGTACATATACTTTCAATGTTCACAATTTCGCTAAATATTTTAGAATTATTAATACATAATCAAAGAAAATAATACACACACACACAAAAAAAATGTAATCTCCATTTGAAAGTACTTTTAAAATAGAAACAATAAAACTAATAAACAGGATTATCTTTTTCAAGTGATTTGTCCTATTTTAATGATCACTTTTTAAAATAATCAAGATTTAAATGCTATCATTACAAGTGACAAATATTATTAAAAGATTGATATTAAATAAATGTATGCATATGATTACATGAAATTAAAATTGAAACAGTTTACATTTTACCTTTCAACTACCAAAATATCTTTAAAAGTTAGATATAAATTGTTTAGAAAAAATAAAAACCATTTTCTAAACCTAATAAAAGCACTTCAAGAAAATTCATCTCTCTTATATATATATATATATATATATTTTTATTTTATTTTTTTTATTTTCTTAAATTACTTTAATCCGAAATGGAAAAGTAGGAAGGTAAATTCCAAGAACCTGATCCTAATTAATATTAAAAATTTCAATTTTAAAAAATGATACAGGAGGAGAGCTCAATGTAATTAAAATTACAGAGCCAATATAAATTAAAATAAATTTTCAAAATTCAAAAATGTTGAATGAACATTTCAACATGAAATCCCTAAGAGAGATTTCATGCCTCCTCAGCAACAGTCTAAATCAAAATGAAAATAAATAAGATTAAAAAGAGAAATAATTAACAGTTAGGATTTGAGAAATACACATCACAAAAAAATTTTGAAAATCAGTCTATTTTTGGTTTTTACTTTTTGATAGAGTTGTAAGCGAAAGATGGGAAAATTTGGCATGTCTAGCTTAATAAACGAAAAAGGGTTAAGGAGATGGAGGTCGTTAAATTGAGAATTGGGTTAAATAAAACAGAGCAGAAAGGGAAGGGGCAGGGATTTAAAAAAAGTGTATAGAGAAAGAAAAAAGGAAAGGAAAGAAAAGAAAAAATTTTCAAACAGAAAACGCTCGATACGTGTCAAAAACAAACTTAACTTTAAATGTTTAAAAGGGTTAAAGTTTTAGAAAAAAGAGACTTATTTGAAAAAGTATATTAGAGGAAAAAATAGAAATAAGATTTTTAAAAAATTAATTAAGTTAATCTAATTAAAAATATTTTTAGGTATAGACAAACAAAAAAAAAATTAATCTTAATTTTAAAAAATTTATAAAATTTATGTGAAAAAAGTTATTAAAAAGAAATACTAACAGAGGAAAAAGGGGTTTAATAAAATAATCCATATTTTATAAAGACAGACAATTAAAGGAGACTGGGAGGGGAAGGTAGAGGGGTTAAACTACTATTTAAAGTTAAAATTAAATTAATTTATCAAAAATCATTAAATTTATATTTTTATTTTTAATATCCTAAAATCTAAAAATTAGGAATTTTAAATTTTAAATTAAGTGTTATTAAAACTAGCTTTATGGTGGCACTTACTAATAAATTCCCTTCTAAAATTCAAGAGCAGGTGCTGGTAAGGATACTTCAACATTAAAATTTTTTGTAGCAAACACAGACAGCACCTATCACAATAATTCCTCAGAATACGGGCAGAACCTATTAGTTTCCAGTTTAGGATCCAGCCCTTCCTTTTTCATTTTCCAGAATATCCGTATTTCACGAGAGCGTTCGTGGAGTGATAGTTTACATCACATGACACAGAAAGCGACAGATTTTTTAAAAATATTTGTAAACGTAAACTTATCTTTAATAATACTTATAAATTTTGTTGTTTTAGAGAAAATTTTTTAATTGTATCTAAAAAATGTTTAACTATTGAAATATTTATAAAGATTCAAAACACCTAAGTCCCTATTTAACCCTAGCTTGTGTGTATTTAATTTTAAAATCCAGTATTTTTCTTTCTTTCTGCGTGAGTGTGTAGAACTAAAATCGGAGTCTATTAGTAAACATTTGCAATTTTCTAAAGTGTGTCCCAGTTGATTGAAGCAAACTGCTATGGGGGAATATTGGTTGTTCTGGCATTAAAGTTTGTGATTATTGAAACGGAATCTAAAGCTATTTCCAGATTCACCAATATATCCACTATTTGGACAAAGTGAACAGAAGAGAAAATATATAATGTTTTGGCTGTCACAGGTGAGGCGTGGTGGGTGTCGCTTTCTGCGTCACGTGATGTAAACAATCTCTCCACGAACGCTCTCACGAAATACGTTTCTAATTTAAATTTTAAAATCATTTGTTTCTGATGAAGAGCCGAGGACGGTCTGAAATATCAAATGTAATAGAAAAACAAATACTGTCAAAAAAATACATTTTTAAACTTACAACTTTTTAGTAGTTTTTCCTATATATATATATATATATACACACACACACACACACACACACACTCTCTGTGAATACTATGTTAAAATGGCTTTTCAAAATACAAAACTTCAAACCGCTATTATTTTTCTAACAACCTAATATAATCCCGCATTTGAGAGATCTAACTTGTATGAACATGGAGAACTTACAGAAAGCAAATTCTGTAGTTTCTCCAGCTCATTATTCATTTCAATCCAAATTCTTCACACAGATTTATCAATCCAAATGATCACCTGACATAAAGTGCATCGATTAAAAAAAAGAGTAAAATCTTAATGTTTGTTTTATTTATTTACTACCAGAATGTCATCTAACTTTAAAATCCATATTGTACATTTTAAGGTCAATACTTTAAACTCTGCTGCCTATCTTCCCTTCTCCATAACTAACAAAAGGATTGACTTATCAAACAAAAATATAAAATAGCCACCAAACTTGGACTCAAGCATCTTGCCTGGAAAAGAAGACTAGTGTTAAGGCCTCTAATTCATCCATTAAAACTAGGTAATTGTGGAATGCACTTAGTGAATTAAAAGCGTAAAAAGCTGAAATCTTCATTCTCCAAAATTTCATATCAAATTCTAAAAACTTGTAGTCACACTTAATACCATTATTCCACACAAATCAAGAAGGGAAATTGGCCCCACATTTTCATCCTGTATAATAAAATCAATCCACAAATTTAGCATTAACTAAAAACCTAGGAGATTTTTCAACTGATTATCAAACAAATATTAATTCTTCAAATCATTTGATTTAGTGCATTTTTTTTTTTAGTGGATATAAGCAAGTCACATTTTCATTCATATCAATTATTGCAATTGTTATTTCTCCTTTCAAAATGAGTTCTATACCAAGTTTTTAAATGACATATAGAGACATATTTCTAGAATCAAATCTTGCAAAAAATTACATTTTAGATTTATACTGGTCTTGAGCTTAAAATATCTATAATTTAAAAAGAAGTGATTGGCTTCTTTATAACCTGTTGAGAGAGAAATAGACAGAAAGAAAGAAAAAAGTATTAATTATTTATTAAAAACTATGAAATGGCTTATGAGAAAAATTTCTATGAAAAATGAAACTTTAGGAATTATAAACTGCTGTTGCTAGTCGTTATCTCAATATGGCCGCCCCCTCCGTGACATAGGAAGTGGACCAGAACGAGGTGGAGAAATAGCAATATCCAAATAATCACCAATTGTAAATTTTTTACTGGCCAAAGTAACATTGTCATCTGCACCACGATGACCAGAACATGTAGTGCCTATTTCCTGAAGACGGTACATTTGTTGACGAAGATCAGGGTATACCATAGCAAAATCAAAGTAAGTTCCTTTGCGTCTTGCATCTGGATTCACTTCTTTGACAAGACCAGTCAATTCTTTTAAAGTTGCATCCATCCTATGAAACATAAAAAATTAATTCAAATAATAAAAGTATAAGAGATTATGAAAACAAAAAAGAAAAGAAATACATACAAAGGACCAGACAAATAGAATTTCAAATATAGGCATTTATGATAGAAAGTGAATTGCAGGTAATCTGGATAAGTTAACACTAACAAACAAAAAGAAAAAAAAAAAAGAAAAAAAAAGAATATTATTTACATTTGGATGAAAATAATATAACAAGATATGCAATAATGATGCATTCCTGCTAAGGAATTCCAGTTATAAAAAAATCATCCCAAGTAATTTAAGAAAGCAATTGTAAACATACATGTTAAGTAAATAGAAGAATTTATAATTTACATCAGATTTTTATTTTATAAAATTTTCATTAGTTAAGTCATTTATTGTAACTACCTAAAACGCTATTTAAAATTAGTTCATTTTAAAAGTAAGCTTTTTCTGTTTCTGGCATGGAAATGCTAATCTTTAGTTTTGCAGACATTCTTGTCTTTTGGTAGTTTAGACTAGTTTAAAAAAAAAAAAAAAATTGTTTCCTCCATGTTCAATGTTTTGTCTTAATACTTTCCTTTCAGATTTATTTAATTTTTTTTTTTCTTTTTCTTAACAGTTTCTAAAAAAAATAGATTAATGTTTAATTTAAAAATGTAACAGTTTTTTTAATATAAAACATTGCATAGCATACTATTTCTATGCCCCACTTCCCAACCACATGTTGCTCTGTTTATCGCTTTCTCATGTTCCAAGATTGAATGGTGAAGTTATCCAAAGTAAAGCAAGTCAGTGAAGTTTTGTCTTGAAAAAATTACGAAAACTCAAAGAAAATTTCAAGCTTTTTCTGCATGACTAGTCAATTTAACTTATATTAAGTACATACATAATACTTATTTTTCCACCCCCACCTCTCACCTATTCTATTCTTTTACGGGATGTTAACAACCAGATAGGATAAAAATTATATCTGCAAAGGACGGAAGATCTTTCAGGGAGCCAAGAACCAGCTAACTAGAGGTGGTGTCTCAATAAATCACTGTGGAGGAGGCAACAGAATACCACTCCACTATCTATCCTGCACACAATCATGGCTTTTCACAATAGATATATGAAACTCAACAGCATGAAGGGGGTTAATTCCAAAGGAAGCAAAGGAAGGATTGGCATGGGCAACAGGTGACACCTGACTGTTAGCACCAATGGCGTAAAGGGGACATTTTTTCCAAAATTTGTCCCTCACCCAGGAAGGAATGACATGAGCAACAGGTGTCTCTGGACCGTTACCCTGCGACTGTGTGCAACAAAGAAAAAAATTACCTTTGGGACATGAAATATCAGGATGCTCAACAACTGTGGATGACTAGAGAATGTCAAGCAGGAGATGGACAGACTGAAGATCAATATTCTGGACATATGCGAAACCAGATGGCCTAACAATGGAGACTTCAGCAGCAACAACCAAAGGATATTATATGCAGGAGGCAAAAAATAATGAAAAACAAGTGAGCTTAATACTGGATAAAGAAATGCCTTCTGGGATACTGCCAGCTTTCAGAGAGAGTCCTCTTGATTAAGCTGAGAAGAAGACCCTTCAACATATCATAGTAGTTTATGCACCAACAACGTTAAGCACTGAGGAAGAACTAGAATCATTCTACTCCATACTGGACCCAGTGCAAAAGCCAAGAAATTAGAATCATAATTGGAGACTTGAATACCAAGGTAGGTAAAGAGAGGGAAGGAGAGACGACTGACAACTTTGGATTAAGAATCTGCAACGAACGAGGTGAAAAATGGATCCAATGGTGCACAGCAAATGACCAAGTAATAACTAACACCTGGTTTCAAGAACACCCACGAAGGCTATGGACATGGAGAAGCTCAGGAGGTGACACAAAAAACCAAAGAGACTACATAACCATAAACAGGAGATTCAGAAACGCAGTGGTTCAATGCAAAACCTATCCAGGAGCCGACTACAGAAGCAAACACATCCCATCTAAAAACTAAGGATAAAACTCTGGAGAATGAAGAAGTCTAGCACAACACCAAGACTAAAATACAACACGCTTGTGAATGACCTCAACCTGCAGAAAGAATACACTAACAGCGTGAAAAACAAATATGAAGAACAAATTGGAAAAGGACACTCGAAATGGGACTCACTAAAGGAAGTGATAGTGACATCAGCAAATAACATTGCCCCCAAAGGAAATCAGTTGCAGTATAACAATATTTTTGGTGCAGAATGGTGATAATTAATTTTATTAATTATTAACTATAACCGGAAAATCTAATTACTATGATAGATCATAAGAGAACATACTAAGAGAAATTTTCCTTATTTTCCGAATATGAGCAAAGGAAAACAGAGGTGATTAATTGTATTAACTAATTATTAACTATAACTGGAAAATCTAATTACTATTATAAGTCAGGAGAACACACTAAAAGACTTATCTTTATTCTGTGGCAGGGACAAAAAGATAACAAATGGTATTTCTCTGTTGTTATTTTAAACGAAGAAAAAGGAAGAGGAAGAAAAGAGAAATGGATTTGTTTAATGTCATAAAGTCGGATTTCAGCCCACCTATGAAGGCTAACAGTTGTCATTTTAAACCTAAAAGAATGATAGATTCAATTGTTTTTTGGGGGGTTTTTTTTGCCGGCATTTTAGGCCAGAGAAAGAAGAAAAAGAAAGAAAAGACTTAAATTTGTTTCAATGCCACGAAACAAGATTTCGATTTCTGCCCACCCAAGAAAGCTAGCAATTGTCATTTTAAACATAAGGGGAAAGATAAATTTAATTGTTATTTTTTTCTCTGGGTATCGGAAAGGGAGATTTGCTAGCATGAATTGCGAAAAGAATTGAGATAACAAATGTTTTGATTCCGAGTTGAAGTAATTTAGAGAAAAAGTATTTCCACTTGACAGCAGGGTGGGCCAGATAATGAGAGCATTTCCCATTGGTGACTCAGAAAATGGATATTAAAAACACAGGTAAAAATTTTTTTTTATCTGGGTGACAAAGTCAATGGAGCCTTGTCAACTTGTTTTGGGCGAAATCAGTTCAAAAAGGTTAATATCTATTGTTTTAAGAAAAAAAATCCCAAAAATTGTTTTGTGAGAAAGAAAAATTTTGAGAGAGAAAATTCGGTTAAGTTCAGCCCAGAAAAGAGGTATGGGAAGATGATATAATAAGATCAAGAGAAATCCCATTGGTCCTGTAAACAAGCCCCGAAAGGGGGAGGTGACTAACAATTGACGTCATGGAAAGAAGACTAATCCCATTGGGTAAACCACAGGCAACAACGAGTAGCAGCTAATCCCGGCATCCGATTAGTCGCCGAGATGAGGGGTTAGACACCCAGCAACCATCGACCCCACACCATAACATGAGCATAAATACAGGGTCCCTAGGGACCAGAATTGAGAATTTTCAGTGTTCTTGGTGAGAGCGATCCAACCTGGAACAAGGAAATCCACCTCGATTCCTTTTCCGAAGATGAATCACACCAACCTACCCACAACCCAGCACTTTGGCAATTCCCGTAACATTCCAGAAAACAATCAGAAAACAAGTTGACCAGACCCACAATGAACTTAGAACTCTGTTCAGAGCAGCAAGCTGTGGCCAGCCAAATTTCTCATTATTGCTTAGGAGAATAATTCAATTTACTTAAGAGATTTCCGTTCCACTACCAGTTTGATAGAAGCAGGGATTTGGAATTATCCAAGAGACTATTGTGTATATTCTGTATATAAAGACGTTATTTTACAACACTTCAGATATTGGTCCACTTATTTTTCTTGGTGCTATATTTCTTTCTTTTATTACTCAATTGTGTGCATGCTTCCCCGTTTGGTTTAGTTCGGCAAAGAGACAGCTGGTGGAGAACTCATGTGACTACCTTGTGATTAATCAACACAATGTGGGACAAGGGAGATCACCGTGACAGTCAATCTATGACCAGCTGACTGGATCGAAACCAACAGCAACCAGCCGGGCAGTGGCATGGCAGAAGAAAAAACGGGTTGATGACTGACGAGATTCTTGACATGATGCAAAGGAGACAGAAAATATTGCTAAGACATGGAATGGAATACAGAAAACTACACAAAGAAACAAGGAATAAATGCAGACAGGCTAAAGAGGAATGGCTCAACAACAAATACACAGAGGTAGAGAAACTGAGCAGGACTGATAAAGCAGACATGCATAAAGAAATAAGAGAACCGATAGGACAAAAAAAATCTGCTCCTCAACACGATGTATAAAATCCAAGGATGGAACGATAATATTGGAGAAAGAGGAAATACTCTAGTAATAAGAAGAATATATATCTTCTCCACGACAAGAGAGAGCAACCGATAACACACAGACCGGAAATATTAAAGTCTGAAATGGAAGCTGCAATGGCCAAACTTTATAGAAACAAAGCAGCTGGTCCAGACGGCATTGTAATAGAGCTGCTGATAGTCCTGGAAGAATTCGGCATAGAGAAAATTACAAAAATAATAAATGAAATTTATAATAGTGGTGTAATACCAGACGACCTACGTCGATTTTCATAGCACTGCCTAAGAAGACAGGTGCAAACTCCACCGAACTATCAGCTTAATGAGTCATTACAAAACTGATCGTTCAAATCCTGATGAATGGAGCGAGAAGCAGAATCAGACCCAAAAGAGGACAAGAACTGTGTGTGTTCGCAAAGATACTGAAACAAAGAATGCCATATTTATGATTAGGATGCTCTCCGAAAGGGCAATACAAATGAAGAAGGACATGTACCTATGTTTTATTGATTATGCAAAGGTGTTTGACAAAATATGCCACAAAGAATTGATGGAGATGCTCAGCAGCCTCGACATGTTTGGGAAAGACATCAGAGTAATTAGGAATCTCTACTGGTAGCAAACTGCCTGCATATGGACAGGTAACAAATTCAGCAGATATACAAAGATAGGAGGTGTAATACAAGGATGTGTCTTTTCACCGATCTCTTCAATTTGTACAGCGAGACTATTTTGAAGACCCTAGATGTTATGCCAGGATTTGTAATTGAGGCCACAATTTGAATAACATAAGGTATGCAGATGATACAGTGTTGATTGCAGACACGGAAAGGAAACTACAATACCTCCTACAAAAGGTAGCTGAAGAGAGTGACAAAAAAGGACTACAAATAAACTGCAGGAAAACCGAATGCATGGTCATCAGCAAAAAGAGCAGCCTAAAATGCCAATACCAATGGGGGATACTAAAATCAAACAGGTACAAAAATTTAAATAACTAGGAAGTGTTCTAACAGAAGACACAAAGTGCGACACAGAGATCTGAAGATGAATTGGCATGGCAAAGGATGTGTTCCAGAGGCTGAGTAAAGTATTAAGAAACAGGAAACTTTCACTAGAAACAAAGAAAAGAGTACTAGATTGCTATATGATACCAGTTCTTCAATATGGCAGTGAATGCTGGAAAATATCAAAGATGAAGGAAAAACTTGAAGCAACTGAAATGTGGTTCTACAGAAGGATATGTGAAAAATGATGAGGTGTTGGAAAGAATGGAAGCAAAAAGGAAATTAATATTGAGCATCAGAAAAAGCCAGCTAAAGCTCCTGAGACATGCAATGAGGAAGGAGGGCTTGGAGAACCTGATACTAACAGGCCAGATAGAGGGGAAAAAGAGACAGAGGAAAGCAGCAGATAACATATTTGAAGGGCCAGAGCAGGTGGATGACAGAACAAAGGTTGCAAGATGTTACAGGAGAAAGTGTGCTAAGAGCTACCAGGTATAGGGAGACATGGAAGGTCATGATCGCCTACATCCTGAAAGGACAAGGCACATCGAAGAAATCTAACAGACTATTTTTAACAGTATAAATAAAATCGCTTTTAACAGTAACTTTACCAAGTCAATAAAATCAAGACTTCTAAATCAATTTCTAAAGACTTGTAAAGTTTTGAGTTAATTACTCTTAAAAAATTATTACTTATAAATACAAACATAGTACAATTTTTTTGTACACTAAATTTGCAACAATTCACTATTTGTATGAGTGAAAACATTGAAAAAAAAAAAAAAAAAAAAAAAAAATATCAGTCAATATTTTTTTTCTTGATAACTGCTGCCATAGCCATTCCCCTTATCAGAATTTTCTCCCCCATAATCACCCAAAATAAACCTTTCTACTGAAACTGTTTACTACTGCTTCAGTCAAACTACATTTTTCTTATAGCTTCTGAATTTTTAATTCCGTAATGTACAGGTATATTTACAAGTGACAAACAGAAACTGACTTATAAATTTGCTTTAGAAGAAAGGTGGATCTGTAAAATGAGAAAAATATTGACTGGTAGAGTGAAAATGTACCCAATGAACACATCTAAAACAATATTCTAATAAATGTCAGAAATACTTCAGCAGAAATTCGTCAGTAAAATTGTTGGCTATACATGAAAATAAAAAATATTTACCAGGTGTATATTTGAAGTTCATTGGATGGAGTTTGTCCCCTGAGGTACTCACTTAAAGGGTGATGACGTCCTGTATTGCAGAATACACGCAGAAGAAGAGGACATGTCTGAAATTACAATATTTAATATAAAATTTGTTTTTGAGTCCATTTAGAATTTTTTTTTTTTTATATCATAATATTCTAACTATTCTATGGCTCATAAAACAATTGAATTGGCATTCAGATTGTTTAAACAAGATAAATTTAATTGAAGAGTTTATCAAAATAGAAGCTATAAATTTGAAAGAAGTTAGATATTTGTTTTCAAGAGACTTGGTAATAGAATATTTTGTTGGAAATTCATTACCTCAGATTAAAAAGAAAATCACCATTATACTCATACTTTCAAATTAGTTTAATTTTATACCATAAAGAAAATAGGTGCACACAATTTTACAATAGATTGATACAAATTTTGTGGAAATTTAATATGGAAAAATAAATAAGTTACTGTCAAGTTGTGAAAATGGGCTCTTACAAAATAATTCTTGTCATTAATTTAAAATTAATGTTTGATATGGTAGTAACAATTTAGTAATTTTGTAAATAAAAATGGACACTTGTGAGAAAGAGAAAAAAAAAACAAAAAAACAAAATAAAAAAAAACATTTGCTATTACTGTTTGAATTTAAAAAAAAAAGTAGTACTACTTCAGAGACATTTAAAAATATACACATGCAGTGATGGCTCATATATACAACTGCAGCTTATAAAGTTTATAAATGGCAATTGTGACCATATTCAACAAGCTTAACTGTGTGGAAGATTATCTACCATGAATGAAAACCTATTGAAAGAGACTACTGAATTGGATTCACATCAAAGCACCAGAGATTTGGCATAAGAACAATGTGTTATGTTCAACTGTTTATAAACATCTCAAGCAAATTGAGAAATCTGGCAAAGAGAGAATTTGAGTTCTTCATGAGCTTTTGTGTGAGAACCCAGATACTATAAGCCACCACTCACAGCTACAACCACCAAAAAAGAAGGTCTGCTAGATATGACATCAAGGACTCATGACGCCATCATCTGGTGTCTTAACTTACAAAAAAGAAGCTGTCATTTGTGTATTTAGATTTTTAAGTGTTTTTAAATTGTCTATTTTTTTCTTTTAAATATTGCATTAACTCAAACAAAAACAATGTCTTACAGAAGTGTTGTACAAAATTGTAAAGCGTATTATAAAAAGGTTCAAAATTTCATGTAATTTCTTTTCTGACAGATAAAGAATTATCTGATGTTTGGATTCATACTATCACAAAAGAGACTTTTTTTTTACTCAATTCAGCAGAGTGGGTATATTTTTGGTATTAAACAATAAGTCTAACTGAAACTTTTATGATTAAATCAATTTCATATCTTTGTAATTCACAACACAAAGTTAAGACATAAATCTAGCGAGAAAGATTAACCATGTCTTATCGCTCATGTTTTTAAAAGTTAAAACCTCATTTTTTAAAAATAAAAACTTTAAAGAAATTTTTCCATATAAATTCAAAAAGGAATATTTTTATAGACATAAAATATAATTCTAACATTTTAGAATTGTTTTATTCATAAATAAAAAAAAAACTAAGAAATTCACAACAGATTAAAAAGAAAATTGCAAACATTTTTAAAAGCTAGAAACCTCATTAAAAAAACTTTAAAGAAATTTTTTATATAAATTTATAAAGGAATATTTTTAGAGGTATAATTAAAAAGTAATTCTAATAGTCTAACAATTTTTTAGAATTGTTTTATTATTCATAAAAAGTATTTTTCATTTATTATTTTGGTTTAAAAATGTATAAAAATTCTCTTTTGTACTTAGCTTCATCACTCATAATTATTTTGTTGAATTAATCATATTCCTTAAAAATATCAGAACACTTCACTGCTTAAAATTGTAAGAAAAATTATTTATATTGTAAATCTTTGCTGACTGATGTTTTTCTTAGATTTTAACAAGAATTTAAAATAGGTTTGGTTTTTAAATTTTTTTTTAGGTATGTAAAATACATTTTTGACTGGAGGACATAGAGAATCATCAGTATTTGATGAAAAAACAGGTGCCATAATTGCAGTTAGACTTCAAAAAACATATCTTCAGAGTGATGCTATTCCTAGAATTCTCCCAAACTGTCCCTTATATTTATCTTCATTGACCACCTCTAGAGAGTTGCTAGATTCTAGGGGAATTCGACTGGAGAATTCTGCTCGTAAAATGCTTTAAATATTAAGTGATTACTTAATATTTAAAGCATTTTATATGCTAAGTATTAGTGATGACTTAGCATATAAAAAGCAGAAGAAATTCCATAATATTGATGATGTAGAAGACAAACTAAATTTTCTTGATAGAAATTACTGGAGTGTTGTTAGGAAGCAAGAAACACTTCTGTGCAGCATCACCAAATCCCCATATCCAATAATTAATCTGTCTTTTGTAATTGAATCTGATTTTACTGCACATGTGTTTTGTAGAGATGTGGAAATGAATACAATTGGGGACTATGAGCTTCCTAAAAATGTAACTGATGAAAATACTCTTGAAATTCTGATAGAAAACATGAAGAAAATTGATGCAGAACAACAGCAAACCAAACCTGCAAATATTAAAATTGGTAATGTCATTGCTACTAGTGGTGCATGAATAATCAAATATTTCAGTTCAATCAAATTTGAGCCACTAAATTTAATGACACTGAATAAGCTTGATTATTCAACAGAAATGATATTTTCTTCATTGTTATATAATTGCTCCACTAAAGGGTACAGATTATTAAGAGACAGCAAAAATATCATTTTACTGAGCTATTCAACCATTAAAAGACTAACCTTATCAACATATATGAATCCTTTGATTGAGCAACATGAAAACGATTTTCTTGCGTAAATTAAAAATAAATTTAAGTTATTAGTGCAGAAGAACACCACAGTATCTTTACTTGTTGATGAAATCCATCTAAAACCTTATTTTGATTATAAGATTGGTGATATTGTTGGCTTATCTGACAACAGCAATGAAGCTGCAACAAGTGCTTTAGCCTTTATGGTTAGCAGTGTATTCTCACAATATAAGGATGTTGTGCATGTTAAATGTTTTAAACCTGACAATTTATTCAAACGTATAATAATTGGTTTAGGAGATATGATTGATAATACTTGAAAGCCTAACAGATGCTACGAATAAAAAAGCTGTATCTTTCTTTTGCTTTCCCCAAAGCTTTCCTTTCTATATCCACATCCAGTTATGAAGTCTCGACTTCTTTTTTCCTATTCAACCATATATAAAAATGCATCAGAAAAAAATTTGCTTGGTCAAAAAGATGCAACTAAATGCATGCTGTTCCCAAAATTTTGTCACAATCAGTATTCAAAGTGCCCCATTTTATACCTTACTTAAGCTTCATGCCCTTGAATCACAGTCAATTTTCAAATATTTTTATAAATTCACAACAAAAGGCATTTTCTCTTATTAATCTTGAAAGGTAAAATGTTAATTTAGTTCCACAAATTTTTAATGAGTACACTAATCAGGGATTATTGACCTTAGAAAAATAGAAATATTTGCTTAATGTTGTAGAATATATAAACACTAGCAGTATAGCCTGGTGTTGCTCAGGTGTAATGAAAGCTTTAAAACTAATCCATGGTCCTGGAGCTCAGACTCTGGACATTGGCACGAAAGACTAAAAAGCAATAGTTGTTTCCAGTTAAAGCAAAACCGTAGATTGAAAGAAAAATTAATCTAAGTCAAATTTTGATTTCCTGGTATCGATATCAAATAAGTTTTTTCGTCGCAAACTGAATTTTGAAGGTTAAATAAGTCCTCTGAGCAAATGGTATCATGGCTGAGACTAAGAACTCCAATTATACCTAGTTAAAGCCAAACCCAAAGCAAAAACTAAAATAAAAGGGCTGAAAAAAAAAAAAAAAAAAAAAAAATACAGACATACAGGCAGATAAACAGACACACACAAACATCTTGCCTTATATATATATATATATATATATATATAAAAAAATCGATTTTCTGCACTACTGTAAGAACTACAACCTTGAAACTTTTGAATATCGTTTATGTCTGTCTATGAGTGTATCACATTTGATTCAAATCGGACCACTCCTTCTATAACCCGATTTTTTTCAATTATCAATTTTCGATATTTATCTGGGGTACCTCGACACAAAACCTAGCTAAGAACACTCGCAGACGCTTATAGTACAACTATGTAAATTTTCAAGAAAATAGGTTCAGCCGTTTCGGAGCCTATAGGTAACGGACACACTCAAAGTTCCATTCATAAATAAGTTTAGATATTTTATATTTGGTGGACAATAATGAATGTAAGAACAACATATAAAGGTTGTTGGCTTAGAAATAAATACTGTAATCTACTTAGAGTAAATGAAGAAAATTCTCTCTCTCTCGTTACCGGTTAGAATCTTGGAAGAAATGGCAAATTAACGAAGAAAACTTTCACTGCTTTGCATCATACAACCTATGCATTTCTAGAACTGGCCAAGTATTGCAAAGAAGAATTGAAAATGCTATACATATTACCTGGCAAATTTCAAACTGATCACCTTGAGGCAAGGTTTGGTCACCAGCAACTTAGTGCGGATCAGCATAATATGTGATGTGGGAAGTGTTTGAGTGTTTAAAAAAAAAAAAAAAAAAAAAAAATAGAATGTTATCAGTTTTAAAATTGAGCTTACCATTTAATCAGCAATGATGCATTAAAATTCATTTAAAGAATTTACAAGAACTAAAATGGGATGAAGTGACAGAGGAGCGAAAGTTAGATATATATAAATTTAGAATTGATGTTAAAGAGGATGATGTTAATAAATGTAGAGAAGTTCTTAGCAGGTTATTGCTGTCATGTAGCTTTTAAGAAAATTAAATGCAATAGTTGCAAAGATTTAATATCTGGAAGAGATAATGTGGAAGAAATACTTAAAATAAACTGCTATTTTCAGGGGATTAATAGAGTTCTCTTACTTCCTAATGATACAACTACAAATTTTGTTTTATATAATTATGCAGTCATTGGTAAGCAGATGAAAATCCTTTTCTTCATTCAGTAAATCAAAAGAAATTAGCCATGCATATAACATTGAATGGTTTGGCAGGTAATGAGCTTCTTTTTAATGTTGACACTTTTGATGAGGGTCTCAAGGTAGAAAAAAATAGAAAGAGTGTTTATCTGGAGCTCTACAAATGCTCTTGTAAATAATGTAAATAATTTTTATTCGAGAAAATAACAATATTACAAGTAACAAGTTAAGCAAAAAAGAAAACTTCAAACATTCAGCCAAATTTTGTATATGCAACATATTCTTCTATAAGAATTATTTGATTTTTAAATCTATTGTTTGCATCTAACTTATTTGCTTGTTTGCATTTAATTTGTTTCTTACTTATATGCAATTATAAAATTATTTTGGGCATAATGTACATAATTTTATTAATTAGTTATCAACTATAACTGGAAAATCTAATTGCTATTGTAGATCAGAAGAAACGTACTAAAAGAAATTTTCTTTACTCTCTGAATATGAGCAAAGGAAAACGGAGGTCATTAATTTTATTAATTATTAACTATAACTGGAAAATCTAATTACTATTATAGATCAGAAGAGAACATACTAAAAGACATTTTTCTTTTCTTTTTCTCCGAATAGGAGCAAAGGAAAAGGAAACAAAAAATAACAAATGGTATTTCCCTGTTGTCATTTTAAACCAAAGAAAAAAAAAAAAAAACTTAGATTTGTTTTTATGTCAGGGGATGCCACGAACAATGGATGCTGGTTTTGGCCACCCATGGGAATTAACAATTGTCATTCTAAACCTAAAAGAAAGAGATAAATTCAATTGTTATTTTTTCGCTGAGCATTAGTAATAGCTGAAAAGAGATTTTACTTTTTATTATCGTATCCAAAGGGCATTGTCTTGCTAGCATGAATTGTGAAAAGAATTAACAAATATCTGATTCGGAGTTGAAGTAACTCAGAGAAGAGACATTTAGGTTGACATCAAGCAGGTAGGAAGGGTAGAGCAGATCACGAAAATATTTTCAATCACCTAAAAATGTTGGTGACTCGGAAATGGATATTAAAAATGCAGATGCAGAAAATTCTTATCTAAATGACAGAGTCAATAGACCCCTGTCAACTTGTTTTGGGAAAAGCCAGTTCAAAAAGGTTAATAGTGATTGTTTAAGAAAAAAAAATCCCCAAAATTGTTTCGTGAGAAAGAAAATTCTGAGAAAGAAAATTTGCCAGTTAAGTCCAGCCCAGAAAAGGGGTATGGGAAGATGATGTCATAAGACTGAGAGGAATCTCATTGGTCCTGTACAGTTGACGTCATGGAAAGACTAATCCCATTGGGTAAACCAGAGGCAACAATGAGCAGCAGCTAACCTCAACATTATATTGGTTGCCGAGATGAGGGGTTAGACACCCAGTGACCGTCGGCCCCACACCATGGCAAAGGCATAAATACAGGGTCCTGAGGGACCAAAATCAGTTGGAGTTGAGTTGCAGCTCAAGTGGCAGAGAGTTCGAGTTCTCAGTCCAGAGATGTAATAATTGCCATGCTGTAGGGTGCAGACCGTAGAGAAGCCTGTCGCCAATCAACCAACTGGAGTTAAAGACAGAGACGAAGAGACTTTGCAGACAATGTTTGAAACTGCCAAATGAAGAGAGTTTTTGGTGAAAGTGATCCAACCTGGAACAAGTAATCCACCACGATTCCGTCTCTAAAGACGAATTGCGCCAACCTACCCACAATCCAGCACTTCAGCAATTTCCGCAACATTCCGGAAAACAAGAATCAAGTTGACTAGAATTACAACGAACTTAGAACTGTTTGAAGCAGCGAGCTGTGGCCAGCCAAATTTCTCGTTATTGCTTAGGAGAATAATTCAATTTACTTAAGAGACTTCCGTTCCACTACCAGTTTGATAGAAGCAGGGATTTGGAATTATCCAAGAGACTATTGTGTATATTCTGTATATAAAGACGTTATTTTACAACACTTCAGATATTGGTCCACTTATTTTTCTTGGTGCTATATTTCTTTCTTTTATTACTCAATTATGTGCATGCTTCCCTGTTTGATTTAGTTCGGCAGAGAGACAGCTGGTGGAGAACTCATGTAACTACCTTGTGATTAATCAACACAAGGTGGGACAAGGGAGATCACCGTGACAGTCAATTTACGACCAGCTATCTAGATCGAAACCAACAGCGACTGGCCGGGTACTGGCATACAATTGTTTTATTTATTCATAATTTACTTGTAATGTGTTTATTGGTTTATTCAGTTATTGTTTGTTCCCCAATTCATAATTCAGTTGTTGTATTTGAGTAATAATCACTTAATTACAATATTGTAACTTTACAGAATAATTGTTAAAATTGAAATAAAAACATGCAAATTAAAACAATGTTGATTATAATTTATAAAAAAAATTTGTTTTCAAATTTGAAACAAAATTATGAATTAATTTATTTCAGTCTTTAAATTTTGTATCTGTAACCTATTTTTCCATACATATTTGTTTTTAAATCTATATTGTTTGTATCTAATTTGCTTCTTATATTTATATTTTTTAATCATTTACTTGTCATTTGTTTGTTCCCCAGTTCCTAATTCAGTTGTTGCTGTAAGTATATAATAAGAGTAATAATCACTTACGATGTTGTAACTTCACAGAATAATTGTTAAAATCAAAATAAAAACACGAAAATTAAAACAATGCTGATTAAAATTCTAAAAAAAAAAAAAAAAAAAAATTAAATTTGAAATAATTAAAATAATGAACGAATTGTAGTCTTTAAATTTTAGTGTAATGTAACATGATGTTTTGTTTTATTTACTTTAATACTGTTTTCAGCAACAATTTATTGTTATTATTAATCATTTAGAAAAGAATATTTAATAAAGTTCAGTAGTACACAATCTTATCCTGTTTCTGTTTTAAACTAAATTTAAAAATGTTTTCTAAGACTTTTTCTTTACAATCATTCATTACTGCCAGTCTTGCTAACCAAAGACCTATGTCGGACTACTTTTGTGACGTCACGTCACAATCGCACTGGCCTTCCTTTTCGGTGGTCTCGCCATCATATTCTCTTAACCAAGAATGCCTAACTTTTATTTTTGTATCACATTGTTTTATGTGATGAAAAGTGGGTTTTGCATATCAGCAGAAAATAAAAAAGATAATAGTTATGACAAAATGATAAACCAAGACTATCAGCAGAAGTCTTTTGGGTCATTCCGTGTCAATTCACCAGGGCATTACACCCACCAACACCAAATTACTTGAAATTTGGCATAAATGTTCCACCTCATGAGTTAGGAAAGTGTGCCAAATTATCTTGTGCTAGACTTTACCATTCCAATATTGGGGGGGGGGGGTATAATTTTCCGAATTTGGCTCTAAATTAAGGCCGCCAACATCACCAAATCTTACTGTTTTTTAAAATTTAAAGGAAAATACTTCCATACCTTCGATATTTCTGAAATTTAGTATGTAGGGCATATAAGAAGTGTAGAATCCAGATATTTAACTATTTCACTTGAAAGAAAATTTTATTTTACTCACCCAAACAAATAACCCCAAAAATCAACTTTTCACCTATGTAGCTTATAGCCAGTCTATCGAAATTATATCCTCTTCAATTTTCATATTTTTTGCAATAACATTTACAATGCCTGCTCAAGTTCACCAAAAAAATTTATGAAGGTTTTAAGTCTACTTAAGATATGACCCTGCCAATTTTAGAGTTTTTTTCCTATGTATGTGTAGAATTTCCAAGAAAGTTTATAATTAAAGACAAAGACAATGATCCATGACCTCTAAAATGTTGATATTGTGCTAAGTAACTTCTTAAACTATTCAATAAATTGTTTTTATTAATTTTAAAAAAATAAAAATTTAAATATATTTTGTAGACATTACTTTTTGTACAAATAGATTGTCTTTTAAAAGCGGTAAACATTACCTCATGTATGATAATCACAGTGCATAGAAGATTTGTAAATGGCACTTAAATGAAGTTAGAAATTCTTTGTTTCTTTTAATTTTTTGGTAAATTTTCATGAAACAAAAAAAAAAAAATAAAATAAGATAAATGTGAATCTTTAAAACATAATATTTCTAGTTGGCACTTACCATATTTATATAGTTGAAGGAAATGCTTTCATTAATTTTTTAAATAATTTTTCAAAATTATTTTCATGAAACAAAAATATTTTAATCAGAAGAAAGTCATAATAAACAAATATAAAAGTCTTTAAAAAGATTACATTTAAACTACACTATGCACTAAATTTTGTTAAACATGGCCTCTACTAGGGTTATCAATAGTGTATAGAATATTTAAACATTAAGTTGAAAGAAATGCTTTCATTACTGCTTGTGATCTTAATAATTCTTGTTTTGAATTTTTTTTTTTTTTTTACAAATTTAAATGATCAATTCATGGAACAAAAGTGATTTTTTTGGTGTAAAAAAAAAAAAAAAAATAAAAAAAATAAATAAAAAAAATTGATTATGATCTAAACAATTCCTCAAAACTGTATCAAAGTGTTTTTCCATTTTTAACTTGTCCCTTAACTGTCTTTGACCAATTTTGGTAGAGGTAAGATCTATGGTATAATCTGCCATTTAATCAGTTAATTTTAAACTGGGATATAAATTTCTTAAGCTAATAGATAAACATTTCCCCAAAAATAATCCTTTAAGCAAAATTTTCAACACAATAAAACTCAGTTTTAGCTGCTCCAACAATTTAGAAAAAAATAATTAAATTACATAATAAAATGTTAAAATCATACAACAAAAATAACACTCATGTCAGTTTGCCCCATGATAATAACTTTTGTAGAAACCCAAACCAATGCCCCATACCTAATAAATGTTTAACAAAATCCCTGGCATATGTGTTTGATTTCATCCATGGAAAATCCTAAGGATGCTAAAATTTATATCAGAAACACTATGAACATTTTTAAAAAGTGCTTTTACAATCACCTTTAATAACAAGAACAAACAAAATATGACATCGCTTTCTAAATATTTTGGAAGTTAAAAAACAAAAATAAAACACCTAAAGTTAAATGGAAAATCCACAAACAGGCCAGAACATCTAAATCGATAAAGGAACAATGTTTCCTTTGTCTTCAAGAAAAAATGGAAATCATTAAATACATGAGGAGCAACATATTACTAAACCAGAGGCACAGTAAACTACAACACATTAAAGAACTAACCTTACAATCATGCTAAAATTACAAAAGCTAAAATTAGGATCTCTAGAAACGACAAACCTTTATAGTATTAAAATTAGTATCACAATATTCACTTTTAACTGTATGATCCCCCACTTTATAATAAATATATATTATATATATATATATATATACACACACTCTTACCTCTAATTTTATTGTTATTTCATACGAAAAATTGTGATCTAATTAAAGTTTTATATAAAAAAGAGATTTCCCAAATTTTAAATTAAGGTTAAATGTAAAAATACATTAAGTATAAAAATCTAAATTGAAATACAAAAATATTTGTAGCCATATACTATACTAATAGATATGTTTACCAAATAGCAATTCCTATTCCTTTTTTAGCCCATCCCCTCCTCCATATACATTTTTTTTTCTTTCTTCTCTTTGTTAAATCCAAATGACTGGCCATACCTTATCTTATACTGGTAAATCTAAGTACTGCCACTCATTTTTCTATACCTAAATTTAAATTGAAATTTTAATAATAAATAAGTTACCTTCAAGATTTAAAATTAGCTTTAATTGAAAGCCAAGGGATTAAATTTACTAATTCCAGTAAGCAAAATACCCTAGTGTATTTTAAACTGAAATTATATTGATCGGAATCAAATTTTCTAAATTTAAAAATTTTTTTTTAAATTTCAAATTTTCCGCCATTTTTTATCGATTGTAAACAGAAGCCGATTCTCAGTTTAAAAAAAAAAAAAATCTTACAAAAATAAAATACACCTCACTGACATTAAATTCGGTAATTTGATAGAAAATAAACTTACTTTAGGTTGACTTGAAACAAGAATTACTTGCTTACTGCTTGAAAAATGTTTCAAAAAGCATTCCTCAATTACGGTAGCCTTGTTATCACAGCTGTCAACACCTTATCAGCACCTTAGGAGCAGCCAACAACTGATGATTTAGTATCCAGCCAAAAGTATGGAAGATGAATTTGGTATAAATCTTATTCATACAAATATTTTTTTTTATTTTTAACTATGTTAAAATTAAAAATTTAACACAGTTTTCCAATATTTGATGAAATTTTAGTAAGTTTAGCTTTGTAGGCTTACATTTGAAGATGTTTTATGAAAAATAAAAATTAAAATAATATCAACCTTTCTTTTAAAAAAAAAAAAGGTACAATTTAATAACTAAAAGGTACAATTTTAGGTAACTCAATTTATGAAATGTTATGGTATTTATTAATTTTTATTTTTAATATCTATTTTTAGGTACCTCTACAAATTGTGAATTTCACAATTATTTTTTTTAAACAAAATTAGGAATTAAAATGCAAAAGTTGCTTTAAATGTTTAAGGAATGACTTGCAAAACAGGCGGTTCGATTTTATAAGCATCTTGAAGAGACTTGAATCAGAATCAAAGTGTGGTTTCTGTCGTTTTCCATGTAAGGAAACCAAAACACTTGTAAACTTCTAAAATAAAAACGACCCCTATGGAACACGGTACTTAAATGAATATATTTATTTACACACAAAATTTTTTTTATTTTTAAAATATACAGGATGAAAAATTATCAAATTTTTTTTTATTTTTGGATAGGCAATATAATCATAAATTCTTAACTAAAAGAAAAAAAAAAGATAACAGTTCTTTAAAAGATTTTTGAAATATTTTTAAAACTTTTTGAATTATATATAAAAAAAATTTTTTTTAAACTTTATTAGTAATTGAAAAAAATTTTCTCTTCAGACTATAATGTCCTTAATTTTTATTTATTCCAGCAATTAAAAGCTTATCAAATTAAATTATATCAGAGTTTTATTGCATTTTTTATTTTACTCTTCGGAGCAGATTTTCAGATAGTGCCAAATAATTTTAAATAAAAAAGATGATTTTTATTCACCGATGATTTACAGAAATTAAAATTTCATGAATTTATGGTTAAAAAAATTTTTTTTTCCATCAATATTTAAAAAAAAGAAATAATACTTTCAAAAATAATTTTATTCATTTGTGAATAAGTACTGAAAGTTTCATTAAAATCCGAGAATTAATTTTTGCAAGAATTTCCAAATTAATGTGTTTGTCACCAAAGTAAAAAAATTACGTAATCGATTGTAAACAGTCGTAAAATTTTCTCAGATTTTCTACCACGCTAACTCAAATCAAAACAAAATTTTCTGCTAAAATTTTGAACATGTTAAAAGGGATTCAAAAATTTTATAAAATAAATAAAAATTGCTTTGATCTTTGCTCTTAATATTATAAACATTTTGATAGAAGTTTGTTTTATAGTTTTGAACCTTTTTAAATCATACTATGCTGGATTTTTTGTGATGTAATAGCAATACCTAGTTAAATCTGCTTATAAAATTTTCAACATGTCCATTAATCACCTATCCTTTTCCCCTCTCTTCCTTTTGTTCAAATTCTAACTCAACTTCCAACTGATTTCCTATTTTCCATCCCACTTACCTCTCACACATAATTCGCCAATATAAGGTAAGGAATTTTCCATCTACTTTTACCTGATGAGATATTGTCCTTTCAATGTCAAAACAAAATGTACACTTTATAGATAATCTGTACATGTTCTAAACTATAATTTATAATAAATATTCAGAGCTCTATTTTTATATTGAGCACCGTTTTAAATTAATGTTTTGAATGTTAATATTTTCTTTGCTCCTTATTCACTTGGATTATATATATATGGACATTATAGCCTAATGAAGAATAAATTTTTACAAGAATTGTTTTCCTTTTTTAATTACAATAATTTACAAAAGTTTTAAAAAAATATTTTTTAAATTCTTCAAAGCCTAGTAGTTAAGTTATTAAGTGAAGACTATTTACTAGTCTAAAATTGAAAAGTTTAATACAAATCTTTGAGTCAAAAGATAAAAAAATTTTTTTTTATATGAATTTTTTCTAAAGTATGGTATTTTTTGTGTTACAATAAATGGTCATGTGTTTTATGGATTCTTTGCCTTACAGGAAAAAAAATTGACAATTATGTCAATTCTGGTTAACCATAATTAGTTGTCACCACTCACCTCAAAAGGTCAGGAAGATCAGAGCTCCAAAATTAAGAAATACTTTTATTCTAAATTTCATGCTATAAACAAGTAATACTGATGTAAATCTGATTAATTTAACTTTAAATTTGCAAATTTTCCAAAAATAACATGTCACAAATTTATATTTTATTTTTGCAAGATTTTTAAAACCAAGATTTAACTTTTGTTTACAAACTTGTCAAGCTATCAAAATGGATGCAAAAAAATGAATTTTAAAAACTCGAAAAACATTGAGATTCCAATCTATATGATTTCTATGTGAAATTTACCAGAGTATTTTGTTTACTGGAAATTGTAAATTTAATCATTTAGCTTAAAATTAAAGCTAAAATGAAAGCTTCAAGAAAGCTTTTATTTTTAAAAATTCAATTTAAAACTTAGGTATCAAAAATGAGTGGAGGTACCTAAATTGTTATGAAATGTTAAAGAGATAGAAATTAACCATTTTCTTTGGATTTTTTAATATTTGTGTTGTGTAAATTGGTCTGGGAAAGTATTGTTTCCATTAGGAAAGGTGAGATTGAGAGAAAACATTTTGATAATATTTGATGAACTTTCTGAATAAATTGTTTTTCTCTTTTGATGATTAGCATTTTTAGGTCGAATTTGTGGTCAAGTTTATTTCTGTGTATAACCATTTGTTAAATTATTATTTATGAGGTCACTTCTGTGTTCATAGATACAGGTTTTTAATTTCCTGCATGTTTTCTTGTGTACTGTAAGGGACAGTTTTGGCAACTTATTTTATATAAGCCTCATCATCATTTATCCATCACACCCAGATGGTGCATAGGGCAGCAGCTTTTTTGTTGCTGTTTCTGTAACAAACTTTTTTTTTCTTTTTTTTTTTTTTAACGGGGCAGGGTTGTTAGCCCTGCACCCAACCCCCAAACCTGGAGGACCGGTCGACCATTCTTGGTCCTTACGTTTACAGCACCTGGTATTCCCAAATGGTCACCCATTTAAGTACTGACCAGGCTTCTTGTTGTTTAACTTCGGTGATCGGATGGGAACCAGTGTATTCAACACGATATAGCCGAAGACTTATATAAGCCTACCTCCAAGTTATTACTGTCCTAAGGTTTTCTAGATCTGATTATATCCATAATAGTTTTCAAAATAGTCATGACTATTTGGATGTTGTTTAGATGAGATAAATTGTTCTGGATAGTGGATGTTATGGAGTTGTTATATATCTGTTATGGCTTAATTTGTTATTGTGGATAATGTTTTTGTTGTGATTGTGTCGTATGGATATTTTTGAATGTGTTTTCTATGTTTCTTCATTGGATAAATATTGAGAGCTGCAAATAATTATACCAGATTTGATTTTAGAAGAGTGGTTTGAATAAAAACTGATCAGGTCATTTTTGTTAGTAGCTGTCAGAACTGAGTTTGTTTTTGTGTGACAATATCTAGGAAGAGAAGAATTGGTTTGTTTCAAAGTCTATTGTAGGTTCAATGTTGTTAAGTTGGTTGACAGGATCTGTGATATTAGTATTTTGTGGATATAATAGGGATTTGTCCATGTATCTGAAATAGGAAGAATTTGGTGATTTTTGAAAATGTTTAATATCTTTAGTTAATCTTATATTTATGTGAATTTTTCTAATAGCCAACAATATTTCTTTAAAGATATCTCATTTAAAATAAAATTCATTTCAACTCTTTGCCTTGTAAAGTCCATCACAAGACGAAACGAATCTTTTCCTTAGATTATAACAGTGTGCTTTTGCATATACAAGAAGGAGAATTCAGTCATGGCTGTCATACAATTTCTGTAATCACATCACCGCTTACATCTGGCCACTTAACTCCCCAATCTGCAACACTTAATTGTTATGATTGGGGTAGAGTTGAGTGAGAAACCAAAAAACTAATTGTAACACAAAAGATGAACTGAAGGCAAGAATTATTCAGCATTCACCAACTGAAAAAAAAAAAAAAAACTGTCCAGAAGAGCTGCCAGAGATTCTTAAGTCATTTGGAGATCATGACAATTTTATTGAATAAATTTACTCCATAGTATTTCAAGATATTTTTGTGTAATTTTGATAAATATATCTTAAAATGAGATACCCCTTGAAACAAAGTTTTTAGTTTCCCAGTTCTAGACTGTGCTTCTGAAGTGAAAGCAGACATTGATGCTTTCATCCAAACTAGATAATTCTGACCTGAACCTCATTCATCTCCTTGGTTCTTTCCTGCTTGGCTGTCATTGCCCACAGGACTCACTTCTTTCAGCTATACCAGAGTGATACATCATATATGTGATATACAGTGATCACAATAGGCACTTTTTTGTGTTTGCTCGTAATGAATGTAAGCATGTTCTAAATGATGCTAAGCTAAAAAAAAAAAAAATTTTTAAATTACATTATTCATTCAAATTTTTTTTTCTTTAGTGTATAACTTGCTTAAAACTTATTTTAATTGAAAGCTAAATGATTAAATTTACTATTTTCAGTAACCAAAATAGTCATGTATTTCAAACAGAAATTATATTGATTGGAATTTAAAATTGAGATTTTTTTAAGTTAAATTTTTTGACCATTTTTGAGTGATCAACACATTTGTAAACAAAAGTTAATTATCGGTTTTAAAAATCTTGTAAAAATAAAATATACATCTGTGATATATTACTTTTTGAAATTTAGCAAATTTAATGTTAAATTAATCTGATTTACACAAGTATTACTTATTTATAGCATGAAAGTATTTCTTAAACACAGGGTTGAACTTTTTGATGACCTTCCCTGCACTCCATAATTGACATGATGACAGCTTGACAGACATGAGATAAGATAAATATATGACGACTGGAATTGTTAAGATTGTCCAATATTTTTTTTTTTTCTGTAAGGAGAAGAAACACATCAGCTTTTAATGCACATGCACAGAAATTACAATACAAAATACACTAAAAAAAAATTTAAGCATTATTTAAAAAGTTCAATGGCTCGATGATTTATTAAACTTTTCAATTAGTAAATATAGACTTCACTTAATAACTTTACATCTACAAGTCTTGGAAATATTTTAAAAATACTTTTGAAACTTTATAAACTATAAAAAAAATTTATAATTATTACAAAAATAAACAAAAACAACGAAACATTTTAAATTTTATTATCAATCGAAAAATTCTTTTTCTCCAGACTATAATGTCCTTAATTTATATTACTTATTAAAGCAATTAAATAATGTTATATGTACCTCCACTAAATTGCTGAAAAAAAACAAAAAAAAACAAAAAAAAAACATTTAGTATGAAGAAAAAAGGTCCCAAACTTAATAAAAAGAAACTTTTTCCATCAAAATGTTTATTATTAAGAGAAAAGATCAAAGTTTATTGGTTTTTTTTTTTTTTTTTTTTTTGAATTCTCACAATTTACATTATTCAGACTATTGTCCTCATCTTTGTTGCCAATTTTTACAACGTTTAGGCCATTATATATGCTCCGGCCTTCTTCAGATGCTAAGAATTTTGAACCAAACCCTTTGTTATGATCACTGGGGTATATCATTCTCATTCTCTGTGCAAAACCTCTTTTGGTAGTTATGAGTTATCTCCCTCTAACCTGACTCGCTAAATTACTTGTTCACCACTGCAGCCTGGTATTGAACTCACAACTCTTGGATCAAGTAACCAACGCCTATATCTACATGGTCATGTGTCCTTGAGGACAGCAGCAATTGAATTCCTGGGACTTATAAACCTAATGTTTCAGTGACATTTTAAAGGGAGATAACTCAAGACTACCAAAAGAGGCTTTGCACAAGGAATGAGAATGATATACCCCAGTGATCATAATAAAAGGTTCGGTCTGAAATTCCTAGCATCTGAAAAATGCTAGAGCACACGGCGGCCAAAACAATGTAAAAATTGAAACAAAGAGGAGAACAATAGACCAAAAAATGTAAATAGTGAAAATACTACCTCATCTCAGAAATATAGACTATTTTTTTTTAACCCTTTCTAACACATTAGAAATTTTGGTAAAAATCTTGTTTTTATTTTCGTTAGTGGGGAGCCAAATTGTTGCAAGATTTTACAATAGAAAATAAAGTTTTTATTGTGACAAACACATTAATTTAGAAATTCCTGCAAAAATAAAATAATTGTCAGATTTTATTGAAACTTTCAGGACTTACAAATGAATGAAATTACTTTTTTAAAATCATTATTTTAAAAAAAAAAACCTTGGTGTTATATATATATATATATATATATCTCCCCGAGTGAGTACAGAACGAAGAAAGAATTTTTTTTTCACCGTCCAAAACATTTAAAACAGTGCTCGATATATGATGTATAGAGCTGTGAATATTTATTATAAATTATGTTTTAGAACATGTACATAATTTTTTCTATATATGTCCTCTACAATCATATGTTTGTTTCAACGTTGGATGTTCAACGTTTCATCAGGAGGATGAAGCAAGAACTGAAATCATCCGCTGTCTATATTTGGTTCATTTTTTATGTGGGGTTGGTTGGGGTTATTGATAATGAAGGGAATGTGTCTTCCGTGTTGACCGTTAGACTTTTGAAGAACTTGGTGTGTAAGTGCTAAATTGTTGATTAATGGCATTATCTGTTGGAATGTACGTTTTTTATCGGTTGGGTATATCTTTTGGTTAGAATTTCGAAGAAAGTGGTGTATGGAGGGGTTTAATTACTTGGTCAGTTTTGCGTGTTTTTTTTTTTTTTGTGATTGGGGAACTCATCTTGTTTGTTGACCTTTAAGAATTTTTAGGACGGTGTCGTGGTTAGCTAGTGTCTGACTAATTGGTGTCTGTTGTTACCAGACAGATTTTATATATTCTCTTTCATTTAGTGGCAAGGCTGTCTTCTTCGGGGTTCCTTAGATAGACGTAATAGGGGTGGGGTGTTTTTTCTTTTTAATTTGTTTTTTTTTCTTTTTAAATACGGAATATTTTTGTATTTTATTTATTTTTTATATTTTTATTTTAGCGGGATAGGGGTGTTTATTCAAGGATTAGACCTTACTTTAAGGATTTATTAGATCGATTTTTTTCTATAGCATTTTTACTGCTATAGAAAAAAAAAAAAAATCGATCTAATAAATCCTTAAAGTAAGGTCTAATCCACAAAAACATCTAAATAAATAAAATGTAAAATTAAAATAAATAAACAGGCTTCCAAACTAAAATCTATGAAAAATTAAAGGAAAACAAATCGATCCCCTAAATTCAAAATTAAGATTAAAATATACAAATTCAGATAAATTATAAAAAAAACTGATAAAATACAAATTTACATTTATCCTCTAAAAAATACAAATTTAGATTTTTTTATAAATAACCCTGCCTAAATACGGGGTTAAAAAATATTTTTTTTTTAAAAAAATATTCCATACTGAAAAAAATCAAAATTAAAAAGAAAAAACACCCCACCCCTATCACGTCTATTTAAGGAACCCCGAGGAAGACAGCCTCGCCACTAAATGAAAGAGAATATATAAAATCTGTCTGGTAATAACATACGCCAATTAATCAGACACTAGCTAGCCACAACGCCACCCTCGAGTTTTTTCTATAGCACTTTTTTAAACTTTTATAATAGAAATATCTAATCAAATTTCTAGTATTTTTTTAGCATGATTGTAGGGTTAGATCTTTAATGTGCTTACAGTTTATTTTTGTGTATGATATAATTATTCTGAAATAGTATATTTAATCTTAATTTTGAATATAGGAAATTGATTCTTTTCCGAGTTTGGGAGCCGTTTTTTTTAACCCCGTATTTAGGCAGGGTTATTTATAAAAAAATCTAAATTTGTATTTTTTAGAGGATAAATGTAAATTTGTATTTTATCAGTTTTTTTATAATTTATCTGAATTTGTATATTTTAATCTTAATTTTGAATTTAGGGGATCGATTTGTTTTCCTTTAATTTTTCATAGATTTTAGTTTGGAAGCCTGTTTATTTATTTTAATTTTACATTTTATTTATTTAGATGTTTTTGTGGATTAGACCTTACTTTAAGGATTTATTAGATCGATTTTTTTTTTTCTATAGCAGTAAAAATGCTATAGAAAAAAATCTATCTAATAAATCCTTAAAGTAAGGTCTAATCCTTGAATAAACACCCCTATCCCGCTAAAATAAAAATATAAAAAATAAATAAAATACAAAAATATTCCGTATTTAAAAAGAAAAAACACCCCACCCCTATTACGTCTATCTAAGGAACCCCGAAGAAGACAGCCTTGCCACTAAATGAAAGAGAATATATAAAATCTGTCTGGTAACAACAGACACCAATTAGTCAGACACTAGCTAACCACGACACCGTCCTAAAAATTCTTAAAGGTCAACAAACAAGATGAGTTCCCCAATCACAAAAAAAAAAAAAAAACACGCAAAACTGACCAAGTAATTAAACCCCTCCATACACCACTTTCTTCGAAATTCTAACCAAAAGATATACCCAACCGATAAAAAACGTACATTCCAACAGATAATGCCATTAATCAACAATTTAGCACTTACACACCAAGTTCTTCAAAAGTCTAACGGTCAACACGGAAGACACATTCCCTTCATTATCAATAACCCCAACCAACCCCACATAAAAAATGAACCAAATATAGACAGCGGATGATTTCAGTTCTTGCCTCATCCTCCTGATGAAACGTTGGACACCCAACGTTGAAACAAACATATGATTGTAGAGGACATATATAGAAAAAATTATGTACAGGTTCTAAAACATAATATTATATATATATGTGTGTGTGTGTTACCCCTAACATAAATTCATGAAATTTCAAGAAATTAAATTCTGTAGGCAAAATTGGCTTTATTAATTAAACGCTGGACTCATTGGGGAATGTAAATCATGTATTATTTTTTTCAACTATTTAGCCCCCTTTCCAAAAAATGCTTGAAATAGTAAAATAAAAAATGCAATAAAACTAATTAGATAAGCTTTTAATTGCTTTAATAATATAAATTAAGGACAGTCCAAAGAAAAACATTTTTCAAATAATAATGAAGTTTTAAAAGAATTGTTTTCCTTTTTGTTTTTTTAATTATAATAATTTCTAAAGTTTCAAAAATATTTTTAAAATATTTCAAAGACTTGTAGACATCAGGTTGGTAAGTTATTAAATGAATAATATATGTACTAATAAAAAATTGAAAAGTTTAATAAAGTGGAATAACTACACTGAATCAATAGCTAAATCCACTGCTACAAAGGTTGGGTCACTGTGTTGGGCCAGGAAGATTTTTCTGCCTGAATCCGTTTTGCACATATACAAATCAACCATCCAACCACGCATAGAATACTGTTGTCACATCTGGTCAGGTGCCCCTGCTGTTCATCTCGGTGTTTTCGACAGGCTCCAGAGGAGAATCTGTAATGTGATTGGTCCCGACCTGGTAGCTCGGCTCCAGCCACTTCCTCATCATTGGGATGTGGCTTCCCTGTGTCTCTTCTATAAATATTTTAGTTCTGAGGAACTTGGGTCACTGGTGCCCCCTCCACAAGAATTTACTTGGGCAAACAGACTGGCAACAGTTAGATCAACCAAATGCTGGCAACAATTCTATTCCAGCAGCTTCTTTTCCTGACGACTATAACCTCCAGGAATTTAAATGCAAATCAATTCCCATCTCTTATCCACTTAACTCCAGCCCTTTTTACATCACCTTGTGTATCTTGTTCTTTTCCTTTCTCTCTACCTTCACAACTGTCTTCACTCCTGTGTTCACATCCTTCTCTTGCCCTTTCTTTCACCCCCTGTAGCTGGTTTGTCATATTCTTCACTCACCTCCTGCCTAATACTTCAACTCTCTCATGTAACCCTCATGCACATCAGTGGTGTTAACGCCTTGCTTGGGGGTGAAATGATTAAAAAAAAAAAATAAAGAAAATTTTAAAATCATCTAGTCATTGTATTTTTAAAGTAATTTTCAATTTTTTTTTTTGTATGGCAATTTCTATCTGTACATTAAAAAGTCATGTGTTTCATGGTTTCTTCCTCTTACAGGAAAAAATATTTGTACAATTATGTCACTTGTGTTCGCCATACATCTGTCAAGTTGTCATCACATTTCAAATATGAGCGAAAGTTCAACTGTCTTTAAGAAATAGTTTTATTAGCTTTATGTCATGCTACAAATAAATAAATAATACTTGTATAAATCAGATTAATATTAAATTTGCTGAGTTTTCCAAAAATAATGTGTCAAAAATGTATATTTTATTTTTGCAAGATTTTTAAAACTGAGAATTAACTTCACAAATGATGGCGAAAAATTACTTTTTCCAACCTGATAATTCTGATAATCTTGAGTTGTAAGGAGTTCAGTTATATTTGACACAAGGTCAATCTAAGCATGATCAAGATCCCTATAGGAAACATGGAAGCAAGATGAAAGAATTGTATCCTACCAAAAATGTTTAGTTTTTTACCCCACCCCATAAGGAGCGTAACCTTTGAAACACATGATCTTTAAACAATAAGGATATCATAGCCTAAAAAGAACAAAAAACTCAATGAATAATGAACTTTTACAATTGTTCTTTTTTATTATAATAATTTAAAGTTTAAAAAAATCTTCATTATTAACGCTAGGTTAAGTTAATGTGTAAGTTAGTAAAGACTAGAGAGAGTAAGTGTTTAAATTTTTTGATGAATAAATATATTTGCCACACATTAATTAAAAAAATCTTAGAGACCTATGAGCAGGAAATTATGAAACTTTTAGAAATTACTTAATAAAAAAAAATAAAATAAAAACAATTCTTGTAAAAATCCATTACTAACGAAAAAAAATTTTTCTATTAGACTAAAAATTTATGTTTATAAAAGCAATTAAGTTTATCCAAATAAAAAATGGCATAGTTTATTGCATTTTTGTTTACCTTATTCAAAGCAGATTTTCTAAAAAGTGGCAAGTTTTGAAGAAAAAAAAGAGTTGATTTGCATTCCCCGATGACTCCTGAATTTAATTAAAACTACCTATTGAGACCTAGTCGCATTTTTCGACATTTCTGGAAATTAATTGGTGTGTGTGTCTTTCACAATCAAAAAATGCCTTCGGCGTAATACGTTTTTGACGTAATAATATAGCGTCAATTTATCGCTTTCACTGACGAGAGAAAAAAAAAGATTTTCTACCACTAAATGAACCTGGTAGAACAATTTTAAAAATTTGTAAAAATAATTAAAAAAATACTTTGATCTATCCTCTTCATGATGGTATAAAACATTTTGCCGAGAAAACTTTGTTTTTATTTAGTTTGAGGCCTTTTCCTTCAGATGCTGCTTTTTCTAGCGAAAAAGTGGCGGTGCCTACAACCAATTAAAAGTTTATCTAAAAAATGAAATTGGCATGTTGCATTTTTGTTTTCACTATTCGGAGCAAATTTTCTGAAAGATTAATTTAGAAAAAAAAAAAAGTTTCAGCTTCCACTAGAGAAAAAAAAAAAACCCCAAAAAAAACAGCATAGCAAGTATGAAAAAAAAAAAGTCCCAAATTTAAATAAAAACGATTTTTTTTCCATGTTGAAAATGTTTTTAATATTAAGAGGAAAGCTCAAAGTATTTTAACATTATTTTAATTCTAACACGTTCAAAATTTTGGTAAAAAATCTTGTTTTGATTTTCGTTCAGCGCGTAACCAAATCGTTACAAGAATTTACAATGGAAAATAAAATGTAACGACAACATAACATTTTTTCAGTGACAAACATTAATTTGGAAATTCTTGCAAAAACTGTTACTTCAGCGATTTAGTGGAGGTATAATATTGGGGTTGTCAGACTGTAAGTACTAAGCTTTTTAGTTTTTTTTTTACTTAGAAACAGTATTTCTACTAAAATTGAATTGTAAAAGATTTTTAAAAACTTTCAATTTAAAAATAAAATTCTAAAAAACTGTAAACAATTGTTTTTTTAAGACACTAATAATTATTCATAAAAGTAATTAAAAGCTTCTCTAAAATGTCTTAATTTTATTACGACGTTTTTTATTTTTCGATTCAGAACACTAACAGATATCCGATACGACGGGAACCAATTTTGCAATAATTTGGTGATTTAAAATTCTTTGAACAAATCTGCTTTTATCGTCACGAGTAAAAATTATCACGTTGAATTTCTCAAAGTTTTTAAAAAATTAAGTGGGTGAAACACATGTAAAAAAATATTTCAACTAAGATTTTCTAAGAAAAACATTAATTCATTTGTGAATAATTCCTGAAAATTTCATGAAAATCCAACAATTATTTGATTTTTGCAAGAATTTGCAAATTAAATGTGTCTCCGAAAAAAGAGACTTAAAACAATTTCTTTACTAAAAAAAAAAGTTTGTGTAACTACTGACGCAAGAAAAACAAGCTTTTCAATCGAGATTCGAAAGGAATAAAAATTGTTCTTTTTATAATAATAATAAAAAAATCCTTGGTTTTACTTAATAAGAATTTTGACGTCAAAACTGTTTTTCACTACATTTGGAGCAAGTTTTCATCAGTTATGCTGATTTGTTAAGCGATTTCTTCGTGAAGATACCTCCAATAAATTTAAAAAGAAGTTAGAGATTTTTTTGGTTTGCTTACTGTTTTTAACAATCAAACAAAATCTTAATGATTTACTTAACCTGATCCACACACCTTCTCTCGGTCAATAGGCTTTTCTGGTTCTTTACTATCTTCTACAACCATTGACTCTACAGTTGCATTTTTCATCATCTTATTTCCTCCGCGGAAAGCGGTTTCTCTATCACGAACTTCACCTACCATGATTGAAAAACTGAATATATTGACATGCGCAATAAGTACACAATACATGCGCCACCAATATTTCACAGGACTTCACATGAACAAGTTTCTAATTTCTTTCAATTTAAACCGTGAGATCTGAATAAAACAGAACAAGAAATAACAATATATAAAATTTTAACTGCTGCAAAAAATAGAAACCATGAAATGTTGTTGATAGAAATACCAAGAAGGAATAAGATAATTAAGTATTTGTCGGTAATTTGATTAAATAAACAAGATTTAGGCTCTCTCTAAATCATAATTTGATTCTTTAAATTTAAAACACACAAAATCAACTGGACTTTCTTACCTTTTAAAAATAATTATATGTCCCTTCTGGATATAAGTGGTCATAGTTCTCCATTTAATAGATTTGTTGTTATTATTATCTGTGAATTGCTATTACTTTGTGAGAAAGATAATGGAGTGGTTTCCCATTGACTGATTCTTTGTTTTGAATTCAGATTAGTTGTGATATGGTTTATAAATGGCGAGTGTGCTAAAAATAGAAAAAGGTAGACACACTGATGCCAAGAATTTAAAATTGGGCGGCAAAACCGTGAAAGAAGTTAAAGGTTTCTTTTGGTATGAGTAGCAGTAAGAAGTATGAGTAAGAAGTAGGAGCGAAGGAGAGTAGTTTGGGGGAGAGATTTTGAAAAGAGGAAGAGGCTTGTCAGTTGACAACTAGAGTCCAGAAGGGATAGACGCGTTTACTACTATCCTCCCAGAGTGAAGAGAATTCGGCTGGTCTGCTCTTGTATCCACACACGAAAATTAACGATTGTTAACTTAATGTAAAAGCCTAACGTTTTATATAAAAAAATAAGCGTCATTAATTCAAGTTTGTGTTATCCTCTAATTATACAAAACAAGCAACACAATAGTGGTGACCACGACATACGAACAGAAAGCAACCTCATACACAAAAAATATATACACATATAAAAGGATAAATGGAGCAGACAGGAGAGGAAACGACGCATCAAGTCAATATCAAGGCACCGGAATTCATGGAAACTGCGGTAAATGAATGGTTTACGATATTAGAAGCCCAGTTTCACTTGCGAAATGTGACCGCGTCGAAAACAAAATTTTACACAGTGATATCGTCGTTACCAGCCGAAGAAGTGGGTAAACTACCAAATGCTACCCTCGCATCACAAGACTACGAGGAATTAAAACTGACTCTGATAGAAGCTCACGAAAAAACAAAACCAGAGCTTCTAGAAAAATTAATGTCGGCTACGACTATTTCAGGACGACCGTCGACATATTTGCACGAAATGCTATCCGCAGCTAAACGGATAGGTATTAGCGACGACATTGTGAGACACAAATTCCTGCAGGCATTACCGTCAACAATAGCTCCAGTAATAGCCTCGCAAAAAGATTTAAAGCATACTTGGCAGGCTAGCAGATGAACTGATGCATTATTGAATAACAATAAGGCATTTGTTGTTCAGCGACCCTTATCTGCTAAGAATAACTCACAAACACATTATAAAGGAAAATACAGCCAAGACACTTTAGTGCCACTAAATGTCAGACCATATCGGAATAACTAACGGACAAAAATTTACAGAGCGCAAATTTATTTCGCCAATGAAGCAAGAACATGTAAACCTTGGTGTAAATGGCCCAAAAAGAACAATCTACAAATGTTGCCTAGTTCCAGACTAGCAACACCTACGGGAAGCGATTCGGAAAACGAATAGGGCGAACAAGTTCAGTCCCACGAGGTTCGCCACTATTAGAAATTACCGCAAAATTAGGGGCTACCAAATTAAAATTTATTGTAGATACTGGCGCAAGTATCTCAATATTACCAACTTCTGCAGTAAATGGTATTACATTACAACCGACTCCCACTGCAAAATAAAATGGGGTGAAAATAAAATGCTACGGACAAGCGAGTTTGGAAATTGGAATACCCAGTTTAAGGGGATCTTTTACTTGGACATTCGTGATCGCTGATATCACCAACCCACTCCTTGGACTGGATTTCCTCAACAAGTTTGGTCTAATAGTAGACTGCAGTAACAAAACCATTTACAATTCTACAACAACCCAGAGAAAGAGTTTAAAAATATCTGCATCAACGGTGAATCTAGTCGTAAATGAAACGGAGTTCCCGTCATTCATACAGAACATGATTAAAGAACAATATCCGAACCTAATCACACCACATAAGAACAACGTCTACCACAGAATTGACACAGGAAGCCATACACCAGTATTTGCAAAACACAGGCGGCTTAATATAGAAAAACTGGAAGCCGCACGTAGCGAATTTAAAACCCTACAAAAATACGGAGTGATCTCTCTTTCCAAAAGCGAGTGTTCTCGCCCACTACATATAGTATCTAAACAAAGCGGAGGATTTAGATGCTGTGGAGACTATTGTTCTCTCAATAGCATAACCAAGAGTGACAGGTATCCTATACCAAATACAAATTCTTTTTCAGCAAAACTTGCGAACAAACAACGATTCTCCAAAATCGATTTGATTTCAGCCTACCACCAAATTAAAATGAATCCGGACGATCTGGCAAAAACTATTCTCACCACCTCATTTGGTCTTTATGAATATAATTATATGCCGTTTGGATTAAAAAATGCGTCAGCTACATTTCAACGGTATATGGACACAATTTTTGAAGACATTGATTGTATTTTTATATATATTGATGACATTTTAATTTTCAGCAATGATGAGATTTCTCATAAAAAAGACATTAAAACTGTTTTTAATGAACATAATTTAAAATTTTCAGCCACAAAATCTGTTTTCAATGTGACTTCCCTAGATTTCTTAGGTTTTCATATTAGCGCAGATGGCATTAAACCTACAACTAGTAAAATAGAAGAATTAAAATCTTTTCCTTACCCTAAGGACGCAGAAGAGCTACGCAGATTTCTTGGAATGGTAGGATTTTATAGAAAATTAATATCAAAATTTTCAGAGATAGTCTTACCCCTATCTGAGGGAATGAGGTTATCCCCTAAAGGCTCGTTCACATTAGATGAATCTGAACGACAATCTTTCAATTCTATAATTAAGGAACTTAATGATACATCCCCATTAGCTCACCCTGACCCTAACTGTACAAAGTATCAATTAGTCACTGATAGTATTAATTATGCTGTCGGTGCGGCATTGCACCAAATGGTAGAAGGAAATCCAATTCCGATCGGATTTTTCTCAAAAAAATTAACACAAACACAAATGAGATATTCTACATCCGATCGAGAACTTTTAGCAGCTTATTTGTCAGTGCTGCACTTTTGTCACCTCATAGAATTTGCAATTAGAGTAGATAGACTAAACTATCGCCCGGTTCACACTCCACCCTCGTCTATTGAACAAGTGAAGAGGCTCATCCCTTGTTTCCTGTTTAGGATGCGGTTTCCGGTTTTCTCTTTTCCAATCTTTTCACTCCTATGTAGCCCCCTGCACATCAGTGGCATTACCGCCTTGCTCGGGGTGATATGATTAAAAAAAATAGAAGGTCGCCAAGTGCTACTTTTAACTGACCATCCGCCATTGTGTGGTGCATTTTATAGTTTAAACCCCGCTAAAACAGACAGACAACAACGACAATTAGCTATCCTGACAGAATTTATTTCAGATATTGAACATGTAAAAGGTAGTCAAAATATAGTTGCTGATTGTCTATCCCGACCAACTCTTGCTGTACAAATAGATGCGTGTGATTTACCTGCACTTGCAGAAGCACAGGCATCTGATACAGAAATTCAATATTTTTAGGACTTAAAAAAATTCACCATACCTGGAGATAACCAATTTATATGGTGTGACTTATCAACGTCTTACCCCAGACCTTTTGTTCCATCTCAATTGCGTGGGTCCATATTCTATAGTATCCATTCCATAAATCACGATGTTGGCAAGTAGATCCCGGGCCATGTGGGACATGCTACTAAACACAGAAGAAGAGGCCTAGAAGTTAGCTGGAACCACCCTTATGACTAGAGAAATCAGGCTCCAGACGGAATATATGGGTACCCATAGGACCCATATTATCATTTACGGCATTCCGTTAGAGATTTCCAATGACCACATTGGGGCTTTCTTTGCTCAATTTGGAGCGGTTGATGATGTAGCTCGTGTTAACAGCAAGGCGGGCGTACCCACGGAGGACGTAGCACTACATGTGGTGGTGGATAGGCCGAGCTTCCTACAAATTCCAGACACCCTGCTGTGTAGGGGCCGGAAGCTTTTTGTTGTAGTGGAAGGACGCAGGCCGAATTGTTGGCTGTGTGGAACGGCGGGCCATTTGGCTAAGATGTGCCCCTCAAAAAAAGTGGATGTAGAGCAGCAGATACAAGCAACACCGGTGACACCGCCAACACCGCCAGTGGTCAAAACTAACATACCACCGGAAAAAAAAAAGTCCAACCAAGCACCAGCATCCACAGAATGGACAGAAGTTGTAAGAAAGGGGAAGAAGATGGCTTTCCCAACTTCTCAAACTCAGTCACCCAGCAAGAAGCGTCACAAAGAGGCAAAACAACAACAACTTTAGCAACAGGTGCAGCGACAGCAACAACAAGAGCAGCAAAATATGGAGATTGTAGAAATGCCTCCACCGCGCTCTGCATCCCTGAAAAGAAGACGGGAGGAGGAAGAAGAATGCGTCAACAAAAAAGAGAAAAAGGAGTTTTTAGAGCGTGGCAGGGCGGAACGGGTCATGGTAACAGCCAAGACCCAATCCGCTCCCGCATCGCCCGTTAAATCTGCTTGTGCTAAGGGGAGAAGTCAATCTGCCTCCCCTTCGTCTCCCTCACACACACACTTTTCCAGACCAGAAACACCCACCTCCCAACCAGAAACACCCACCTCCCAACCTGAAACACCTTCCCCCTCTCCTGAAACTACTCAACCCTCCCCAAATGTAGATAAGCTCACCCTGAAGCATGAGAAGGCAAAAAAGAGAAAAAACATTTATAGACACACAGAAGTGTGTCAGATAGACAGACGTGCCCTGGAGAGGGACTTTTCTGCCCAGAAGAGGGCCCTTCTGAGACCACTTTTCAAATTCAACGTTGTGGATGACATGACGGTGGAGGACCCCAAAAATCTCCCGAAAGCCCCCGGAGTGCTGACTGTTATACGAAACACCGGGGGCGGTCTCAAATTCTGGGACTCTATAGAAGGTGCCATTGAAGCATACCCAAAAATAGAAGTGGCCCAAATGGGCACAAATTATTTAAACAAATTATCCCATTTTCGTGCTGGAAGGGTCCCTGTCATCCTCCACACCTCATTGTATAAGGCAGCAAAACTAACATTCCTTACGGACGTCGGCTGTATTGTTCAGGACGGACGAATTACGTCCGATACTGGTACTGGTAGTCTAGGACAATCCGTCTGGGTCAATACTGCCACTGACTTTCGTTCTGTATGTGACCAGGAAGAATTTTTTGCTTTCTCTTTACAGGTTTAAAAGATGTCAATTAAGTTAGCCAGCTTGAATGCACAGGGTTTTAGGGATCGGAGTAAGGCTGCCCACCTGCTTCGGGACCTCTTGTCATTCGGTGTGGATGTCGCCGCAATCCAAGAGACTCACTTTGTTTGCAAGGCTGATGCCTGTGTGCTGTCTAATGACTTCGTCGTCTATTCAGCAAATGGGGACCGGCCGGCCAGAGGAGTTTCTTTGCTGGTTAACCATACCCTGGACGCGAAGGTAGATCTTGTCCATGTCGGTGCCGAGGGCCGGCTGATCGTGGCCGATATTGCAGTGAAAAGCAATGCATTTCGACTGGTTGGGGTTTATGCGCCCAACGACCAGGAGGAGCGCGTCCTGGTAAATTCACCGCGACTCGCCTTAGTGGGGGACTAGAATGCCATACTGGACCCCAAGTTGAATAGAGGGTGGGGAGATAGAGGGAAAGCACGTGTTCGTAGCTTGGTTGATCTCATCGAGGATTTTGGTCTTGTCGATAGATACCGGGTCAATCACAAGGGTGAGAAGATATGGACATGGGATAATAGTTGGCCTTCTACCAAAATAGATAGCTACCTGGATAGAATGTTAGTTCGTGAAGCCGACATAGATCTTTTAGATTGTCCCACGTTCCACTGGTTAGGCTATTCGGACTACAAACTTGTTTGTGCCCGGGTAGATTTAGAAAATAGGCCAAGAATGGCTGGTTACTGGAAGTTCAACGTGTCCTTACTGGACAGGCGGGACTTCCGGTGCCAGCTAATTAACTTAGTGCAGCAAGCGGTAACTGGAGGAGTCATTGGGAATAAGTGGTGGGAGAATCTTAAGAATAGTATTAGGTCTTTCACCACCAAGTTCAGCAAACGGCTCAAACTAGATAAGGCTGACAAAGTGAAGACACTTAGAGCTAATTACTCCCGGGCAGTGGCTGGTGGGGATCCTCCAGAGATAGCCATAGCTAAGGAGGCCCTGGAGCGGTCGAATAGCGATCGTTAAATGGGCCAGGTAATTAGACATAGGTTAAACAAGATGTCATCCTAAGCTGAGAACATGGTTGCAGAACTGTACAAGGAGGAGATTCGCCAAGGCAGCGACCGGTACATTCAAGAGGTTCGCAACCCGGAGGGACATACTCTTCGGTCGACTGACGACATGTGCGAGGCGTTTCGCGGCATTTTGAGACCCTGTTTACCGGCTGATGCGGCTAGCTGCGAGGGAGAGATTACGGAGGGCGGTTTGAAGAAGGTCGGCAGAGGCAAATCGCCGGATCTCGATGGTTTGCCCTATGAATTGAACTTGTCCCGATTTTGACTGTCGTGTTCAACAACTGGTTCCGGCAGGGGTCCATCCCCAACCGGTTCACCAGGGGTGTGATTACGCTGTTGAGAAAAGGCAAGGATGTGGGGAGGGAGTTAGAGGGTTACCGGCCCATAACTCTGCTAAACACAGAGTTAAAGATTTTGGCCAAGATCTTTCAAAATCGTTTGCAATTAGTTGCCGAGTCTCTGTTGGGACCTGAGCAGACTTGTACTGTGAAGGGCCGAACAATTCAGAGCAACCTGCATCTGATACGCACGATCATAGAGGGAATAAAAGACGACGAACAAGCCGCGCTGATCAATTTAGATCAGTCCAAGGCATTTGATAGGATTGATCATCGTTACATGGCAGCTGTCCTGCAGGCAGCTGGATTCAAAACCAACTTCCACCACTGGATTAGCCTCCTGTATGAATACCCCATGGCTGAGGTACAAGTGAATCGAAAGTTATCGGGCGTCCCGGCGCTGTCTAGGTCGGTACGACAGGGTTGTCCACTGTCGCCTTTACTTTGTGCTTTGGCGTTCGAGCCCCTCCTTTGCCGGCTAAGGGACACGGCATGCAGTCCGTCCCTACGTGGAATCGCTGCCCCTGGTGGTCTTTACCGGTTGTCAGTACTTCCACTTTGTAAACGGCGTAGGAAGGCGATCTAGCCTTTGCTAGTCTCCATTCTGTGGAGAGGACGCAAACACTACATCGACAAACGTGTCTGTTAGCAACGTCTGTGTCATGGGGGTCTGGGAATGCCGTACCTGATGGGCCATAAGGTTGCGTCAAGGTTGGTTTTTCTCAGGTGAGTGATTTTGGGAGACTCATTGCTGAGGAGGATAGTGAGGGACATGTTCCCTAGCCTTACTATCATTGCCACCATCTCGAGGCGGTGCCGTAAGCCTCGAGGGCGATCGAGTTTTCTCCTTGAATGTCTGGCGGCCTTGCGGACCATTCCACTAGTGACCTTTCACGGCCTAGGAGAGTCTTCTATCGTGGGTTGGTGAAGGGCGTCGCCAAGGATTCATTACGTGATGTGCTGCGCTTTTCGGGGGATGAGTTTCGATCGTTCTGGTCTTGGGCGCCAGGTAGTGATTATCTCAACAACTCTGAGTTTTCGCTCACCTGGCGATTGGCTCGAAGTCGGTTGCCTATCAATGACAAGGCCTTCATATGGGGCCTGCGAGATTTGCCAGATTGTGAACGCTGCAACCTGGGCTTGGAAGAAACAGCTTCGCACGCCTTCTACCATTGTTCGCGGGTTCGCCCTCTATGGGAATGGGTCGGTGAGTTGACTGCTCGTATCGCACCGTGTGAGCTTGTGCTCATTGATCGTGCATTTGCCTGCGACAATGTGTCAACCCCCTTTTCTGGGATGAAGCGTATGGTGTTTCTGTTGCTACTAGCCACGGCTCGAATGGTGATTTGGACGACACGAACGGAGGAAGTCTTGCGAGTTCTGCGTCTTTCACATCAGGATCTGATCCGATATTTTGAGCATCAGCTCAAAATAAGGATTAGAGCTGATTGGAAACATTTGACTTTGACAGACTTCAGCAAAAGGTGGGCGAGCCTGGTTCGCGTGAACAGGGTTAGTCTTGATTTTCTCTTTTAGATCTGCTGGTTACATCGGGGTGGATTCCTGTGGAACCCTCCCCTGGTTAAGGTAGTTCTCTTTTGTATACCTAGTTAAAGTAAATGAATATGTTCCTAGCACTGCATCTTTTAGTGTATAAAAATATATAACTCGACTATATTCTGTAAAAAATGGTTTAATTTCTATTTTTGTCTTCAGAAATTTAATTAAATCAACTTTTCAGTGTTAGCTGCTTGTGGTAAGTCAACCGGGATTCAGTCCATTTTTCAGTCTGTTTTTCTGTAATTTTTGGAATTTGTTTTGTTTTTTTTCGTTTTTTGTTCGTCTTTAATTTTTTTTTTTTGTCACTTAGTTTGTGTAAATTATTTTGCAATTCAAGGTTATTTTTGACTTAAGATAAATAGTATCACGGTTCAATTATTTCCATTAGTTTTGTCTTGTAGAAGATTTAAATTTCTGTCTTCGAGACATTGAATTCGTAACGGTTGGCCAGCGAACGCAAGCCGCATAACTCGACTATATTCTGTAAAAAATGGTTTAATTTCTATTTTTGTCTTCAGAAATTTAATTAAATCAACTTTTCAGTGTTAGCTGCTTGTGGTAAATCAACCGGGATTCAGTCCATTTTTCAGTCTGTTTTTCTGTAATTTTTGGAATTTGTTTTTTTTTTTTTCGTTTTTTGTTCGTCTTTAATTTTTTTTTTTTTTTTTTGTCACTTAGTTTGTGTAAATTATTTTGCAATTCAAGGTTATTTTTGACTTATACTAAGTTAAAACTTTGTAAACCTCAGTCACTTTTTTTCTTCCTTTTTTTTTAATTGGAGTAGATAGTTCTTACTATCGCCCGGTCTCACAATCCACCCCCTTCTTTTGAATGAGTTTAGAGGTGATCGCCTTGTTTCTTGTTTAGGAAGGGGTTCCCGGTTCATCCCCCTTCTCCGGTCTTAGTGTTAGTTCAGCTGGAAGCTCTTTGCAGTTACGGAGTATGGTGGCAACGTCTTTACATTCTGAGGGTACCGGGTTGGCAGTTTCCTGGTTGCTGCTTCCGACTGGTAGTTAGGAGCGCGAACTCTTGCGTAGCGTCTTGAGAGGCTGCTCTGATCAACAGCTGAATAATACCGGGGTTTTTGTAGTGCCATATCGCGCATGGACGAGCGTCCCTGCATGAACGTTCGGTGGGAAACCCCGAGGCCACATTATGTTGTAGGCCGCGCCAGTCTCCATCCTTCACAAGTTGCAAATGATTGACCGACTGATTCTATTCTAAGACCTCTCCTTAACTGAATCACTATGGAAAAAAATCAAACATAATAACAAAACTAAACCAGCTCATTTGAAAACGCCCAAACCTGTCTGCATCTCTTTCACTAACATACGCGGCATCCGCACCAACTTCCTCAGCGTAGATTCATTCCTCCATAATAACTCACCTGATATATTAGCCCTATGTGAAACTAATCTTAACCCTTCTATCCCCTCATCTGAGTTTTACGTTCCTAGCTACCTTCTCCTCTTCAGGAAGGACTCCAATGTTCATATGCATGAGCTTGGTGTCTATGTCAGCGAACACCTTCCCTTAGCTAGGGTGTCATCTTTTGAATCCCCAGATCATTCTTTCATGTGCTTCCGCCTCTCACTTCTCAGATCGATTAGCTATCTCTTCTTTCTCTACCGCTCTCCTTCCTCCCCTGACTGTTCGTTACTTGACATCATTTTTGAAAATATCGACAAAGCCATTTCTTCCCATCCCTCTGCCCATACATTCGTGTTTGGTGACTTTAACGCCCACCACACCAAGTGGCTGAAGAACGCTGTCACTAACCCTGCTGGTGTCTACACCATGAACTTTTCAATCACCCAATCCCTTACGCAAGTAGTGGACTTCCCCACGCGTTTCTCCGACAACCCTAACGGAAGGGACTCACTTCTAGACCTCTGCTTCACTTCCATCCCAGACTCTTGCACTACCAGACAACTCTGCCCACTCGGAAACTCTGACCACACTGTAGTGTCCGTCAATATTTCACTCCATTCCCGCCCGACCCATGAAACCCAGACAAGTAGAATATCCTACTGCTATCAAAGAGCAGACTGGAATTCGTTCCGAGACTTCCTCTGTGACATCCCTTGGAACAACGTTTTTAGTCTTCCCATCGAAGAATATGCATCCGAGGTCTCCTCCTGGGTTAAGGCTAGCATCGATGCCTTCATCCCTGCTAGGAAATTCCAGCGTAAATCTCATTCGTCTCCATGGTTCTCACCCGCTTGCTCAGCTGCCATTGCCTACCGGAATCATTTCTTCCGACTCTTTCGTAACTACGCGTCGGACCAAAACAGGCGCCTTTTCACTTCAGCTCGTAATAAGTGTAAAAGAATACTTAAGGAAGCTAAGATGTTGTTTGCTGCCAGAATGAAGCAACGAATAGCATGCTCTAAATTCGGCGCTAAAGACTACTGGCGACTCTGTAAAAGAGTACTTAACAAGAGCAAGTCCACAATACCCCCGCTAATCAACAAATTTCAGGTCCTCACCTCTCCAGCAGATAAGGCTGAATGCTTTGCCCGCAGATTGTCGAACAATTCGAGTCTGAACTCATCTGGAGTTTTTACACCCGACTTCTCACCTAGAACCGAGGCACAACTGAATGATGTCCACATTACACCTTCGCTTGTCTCTAAGATAATCTTAAAACTTGACCCTCACAAAGCGAGCGGTGGGGACGGAATCCCAACCATAGTCTTAAAGAAATGTGCCCCTGAACTCTCCTATGTCCTTTCTAAGCTCTACAACCTCTGCCTATCTGCTTCCTGCTTTCCTGCCTGTTGGAAATCTTCCTCTGTAGTTCCTATATTTAAAAACACTGGAGAATCCTCTGACCCTGCAAATTACCGCCCTATCAGCCTTCTTCCGATCTTTGGCAAAGTGTTCGAAGCCATTATCAACGCCGAGGTAGTTCAGCATCTCACAGTACACAGGCTCCTCTCGGACAAGCAATATGGTTTCCGCTTCACCAGGTCTACTGCTGATATGCTAACGACCATCACCGAGTACATATACCAGGCACTCGACAGGAATGGCGAAGCCCGAACCGTTGCATTGGATATATCTAAGGCGTTCGACAGAGTTTGGCATGCTGGCCTTCTATGTAAACTGCGGAGCTATGGTATAACTGGACATTTGTTTCAACTAATCCAGTCATTCCTCTCTAACCGCACAATGAAGGTGGTATTAAACGGACATGCCTCTCAGAACTACCATACAAACGCAGGTGTCCCCCAAGGCTCCATCTTAGGTCCTACACTCTTCCTGATATACATTAATGATCTCCCTGGTTCCATAGGAGCCCAAATAGGTTTGTATGCCGATGACACCACAGTTTATTCTCGCCTCCTACAAAAATCTGGTGTAGGCGTCAAAGCTAACCTCGCAGCCGAGATTGAAAAAGACCTCCAATCCATATTGGACTAGGGTAAGAAATGGCTAGTAAATTTTAATGCTTCTAAAACGAAGCTACTCTCAATTAACCATCATCGACAATCTCACCTACCTCCCATTAGCATGAACCAGGCTTGCCCCCCAGAGAGTAAAACACTACGCCTCCTTGGTCTCACACTTTCAGCGGACCTCAATTGGAATGACTATATCGAATCCATTGCTAAATCCGCTGCTATGAAAGTCGGTTCTCTCTGTTGGGGCCGGAATTTTTTTCCGTCTAAATCTATCCTGCACATATATAACTCTACCATCCGCCCATACATTGAATACTGCTGCCATATCGTATTTAGGGGGCACCAGTGATATAAGTTCATCGGAGCAGAAGCCGTGAAAGTATTTATAGAAGAGACACAGGGAAGCCACATCGCACCCGTGGGAGAGAGACTGGGAGAGAGGCGGTCTGCCAAGTCGGTATCTATCACATTACAGACCCTCCTCTGAACCTTATCGAGAAGCCCGAGGAGAATAGCAGGGGCACCCGACCAGGCACCTAACTGCAAGCCGGACGACTTGTTGCGGTTAATATTGGCCCCTGTCACCTGTTCTTACCGTTCAAGCGCCTTCTGTACCACCTCGATGTCACTCCGGGAGGACACGAAAGTAGTGACGTCGTCGGCGTACGCGGAAACCCTGGCTTGAGCACCACCAGGGACAGCAATTCCACGTAGGGCCGGACTGAACGCCATGTCCCTTAGCCGGCGAAGGAGAGGCTCCAACGCCAAAGCATAAAGTAAAGGCGACAGTGGACAACCCTGTCGGACCGACCTAGACAGCACCGGGACGCCCGATAACTTTCGATTCACTTGTACCTCAGCCATGGGGTATTGATACAGGAGGCTAATCCAGTGGTGGAAGTTGGTTTTGAATCCAGCTGCCTGCAGGACAGCTGCCAGGTAACGATGGTCAATCCTATCAAATGCCTTGGACTGATCGAAATTGATCAGCGCGGCTTGTTCGTAGTCTTTTATCCCCTGTATGATCGTGCGTATCAGATGCAGGTTGCTCTGAATTGTTCGACCCTTCACAGCACAAGTCTGCTCAGGTCCCAACAGAGACTCGGCAACTAATTGCAAACGATTTTGAAAGATCTTGGCCAAAATCTTTAACTCTGTGTTTAGCAGAGTTATGGGCCTGTAACCCTCTAACTCCCTCCCCACATCCTTGCCTTTTCTCAACAGCGTGATCACACCCCTGGTGAACCGGTTTGGGATGGACCCCTGCCGGAACCAGTTGTTGAACACGACAGTCAAAATCGGGACAAAGATATGCGACAACCTCAAGTACAATTTAAAGGGCAAACCATCGAGATCCGGCGATTTGCCTCTGCCGACCTTCTTCAAAGCCACGTAGACTTCGCCCTCCGTAATTTCTCCCTCGCAGCTAGCCGCATCAGCCGGCAAAAGCCGGGGGAAGTCAGCCAAATAGCTACGAAAATTCTCATCACGGAGAACAGGCTCATTGGTAAACAGGATCTCGAAATGCTGCCGAAACACTTCGCACATGTCGTCAGTCGACCGAAGAGTATGCCCCTCCGGGTTGCGAACCTCTCGAATGTACCGGTCGCCGCCTCGGCGAATTTCTTCCTTGCGCAGTTCTGCGCCCATGTTCACAGCTTCGGAAGGCATCTTGCTTAACTTATGTCTAATTACCTGGCCCATGTAACGATCGCTATTCGACCGATCCACGGCCTCCTTAGCTATGGCTATCTCTAGGGGATCCCCACCAGCCACCGCCCGGGAGTAATTAGCTCTAAGTGTCTTCACTTTGTCAGCCTTATCTAGTTTGAGCCGTTTGCTGAACTTGGTGGTGAAAGACCTAATACTATTCTTAAGGTTCTCCCACCATTTATTCCCGATGACTCTCCCAGTTAACGCCCGCTGCACTAAGTTAATTAGTTGGCACCGGAACTTCCGCTTGTCCAGTAAGGACACGTTGAACTTCCAATAACCAGACATTCTAACCCTCTCTTCTAAATTTACCCGGGCACAAACAAGTTTGTGGTCCGAGTAACCTAACCAGTGGAACGTGGGACAATCTAAAAGATTTATGTCGGCTTCACGAACTAACATTCTATCAAGGTAGCTAGCTACCCTGGTAGAAGGCCCACTATGAGCCCACCTCCACATCTTCCCACCCTTGTGATCGACCCGGTATCTATCGACAAAACCGAAATCCTCGATGAGATCGACCAAGCTACGATCACGTACCTTCCCTCTATCTCCCCACCCTCTATCCAACTTGGGGTTCAGTATGGCATTCCAGTCTCCCACTAAGACAGGTCACGTTGAATCCACCAGGAAGGGCACCAACCGCCGAAAAAACGAGACGCGCTCCTCTCGGTCATTGGGCGCATAAACCGCAACCATTCGAAACGCATTGTGTGACACGATAACTAGGCGTATATTAAGGTGCTTTGTAAAATATGTATTTTATTATAATAGATTAAAATAGAAAATGGTTAAGAATAGAAAACAGATTAAAAACATGTTTCGTTTAACAAAAGTGAAAAAAAAGGGAAAAAATAAATAAATAAACGCTTTTTCTTTTATGAGGAAAATTGTGGAAGAGAAAAGGGTATCAGATTACTGTTTTAAATCCTACCACTCTTCCGGTAAATATTTGAGTCGGTGATTTAATGTGATAATAGATAAAGTTCAGGAAATAGGTTTTTTGAATGACCAGGTGTTATATTTTCGTTAAAGTAAATTTCTATTGCACGTGATTTTGCACACGTTCCTTTTCCTTTTAAAAGGCTGAGTTCTTTTCTTTCTTCTGCATTTTGTTTACCTGCTCTTGCGTTTACTACTACCCGCTCTTGTGTTTACTGCATGCTCTTGTGTTTTACTACTTACTGTTGCGTTTACTACTTGCCTTTGCTTTTGCTATTGGCTGTGAAATTAGTTCGGTAAAGCCTAGTAAAGAGGTTTTGTTCTGTCTTCAGTTTTACGCTAAAACACCACCACAATTTACCGAACTAATTTTCTATTTTCTTCATGGAGAAAATAATTCGCCTGGACAAATTTGATGTTTCCTCGGCAGACCCACAGACCAGCAAGCTTTGGGGATTATGGTATCGTAACTTTAATTACTACCTCTCAACTATTGCTTCGTTAAACCCTGATAAACTCGAAGTTCTCTATTTAAACATCGGTCCCACTGTTGCTGACGTTATCGAGGGTTGTTCTGGCTTTGAACATGCTGTTGACTTACTGAAAGGTGTCTACGACAAGTCTCCAAGTGTTATTCATGCTAGACATCTGCTTTCTACGGTTTGCAACAAGAAAGCGAGTCTGTCGACCAATACCTTCAGGCCTTGAATCGACTTGCCGCTGACTGTTGCTTTAAAGACGTAACGGCCACCACTTACAGGGATGAATCTGTCCGTGATGCATTTATTCGTGGTCTTCGGTCCTCATTGATACGTGCTAGGCTCCTTGAAACTGACACTCTAACTCTCGCAGAAGCTACTCAATGTGCTAGGGCTTTAGAACAAGCTCACTTTCGCGCGGAATCGTATGCCACCCAGATTGGAGCAGCCGCCGTTACTTCTATTACTGGAACTAAAAATGTGTTGACCGATTCTGCCGAGGAGGCCACTGGTATTTCTAAAAATTCTGCTCTAACTGATTCTCCATTGAAGTGTGACTCTGTACTGTTCTCTGCTACCCTTCCTGTTCGTGGCAAGTGTTACAACTGTGGAGGGAGACGACACTTTAAGGACGACCGCCGCCTCTGCCCTGCCCGCGATAAGGTATGTCGAAGCTGTGGTAAACTCGGGCATTTTTCTAAAGTTTGCCGTTCTACTCGACCGACACATTCACGTTCTTCTTCTGCTATCATAGGGGCCCGTGCTAAAGGTGGTGATAGTTGCCCTACTATCACCGAAACTGTGGAGTTAAAAGGGAAAAAGTTAACTGCCCTCATAGACACCGGCAGTTCTGATAATTTTATCAGTGCCCGTATTGTCAAAACAATGAGACTGCCCACTTTAAAACGGAACTCCGTAATTTCTATGGCATCATCCGCCGTTTCCCTTAAATTGTCTGAATATTGCACCGAGAACATTTTCTTCAATGGTTGCGAATATAAAGAGATTGACCTTACTGTGCTTCCTGACTCCTGTATGGACATTATACTCGGAGTGCCGTTTTTGAAACTACACCGGGGTATTACTATTTCTTTTGGTGGATCTCAGGAAGTTTTAAAAATCTGCGCGCTAACCAGGATCAATTGTGCCCCTGTAAAATTGTTCCGAAACCTGACCCCTGATTGCAGACCCATTGCTACTAAATCCCGAAACTACCGTGCGGAGGATGCCCTATTTATTCTTCAACTGCTTGAAGACGATGTCATCGAAACCAGCTATTCACCGTGGCGTACTCAAATTGTTGTGACTTCGTCGCCTAATAGAAAGAAACGATTGGTGGTTGATTTTTCCCAAACCATTAACCGTTTCACACTACTTGACGCGTACCCTTTGCCTCGGGTTGAGGATTTCGTAAACCGAATTGCCCATTATCATATTTTTAGTACGATTGATTTGTCTAAAGCTTACTACTAGATCGAAATTTGTCCCGAAGATCGGCCTTACACGGCTTTTCAAGCTGGAAATCGTTTGTATCAATTCAAACGAATACCCATGGGTGTCACTAATGGGGTTTCTGCCTTTCAACGATTTATGAATTCCTTTATTTCTGAAAATAAGTTATCCGGAACTTTTTCTTACATTGATGACATTACTATTTGTGGTAAAACTCAAGAGGAGCATGACGCTAACTTGGAACGTTTCTTAAAGGCTGCCTCAACATACAACCTCGAAATAAAGCGAGAAAAATCAAAGTTTTCGCTTCGTTCTATCAATTTGCTTGGATACCAAATCTGTGACGGAACTATTCAACCTGACCCTGAGCGTTTGAAACCTCTTTTGCAAATGCCTCCTCCTTCGAATTCAAATTCGTTAAAGAGGTGCCTTGGTATGTTTTCTTACTACGCGAAATGGATACCTAAGTATTCACACAAAATTCGTCCCCTGGTTGAAAATAAACAATTTCCCATGCCTCCTATAGTTGTGAATTCTTTCGAAAAACTTAAGAAAGACGTTGCCGAATCATCTGTAAAGGTTATCGACGACGAACTACCATTTACTATTGAAACCGATGCCTCAGAGAAAGCTATAGGAGGCACTCTCTTACAGGCTGATAGGCCTGTAGCGTTCTTTTCCCGATCATTAAACCCATCTGAAATACGACTACACATAGTTGAAAAAGAGGCTTACGCGATAGTTGAATGTGTCCGAAAATGGAGGGACCTCCTTGTTGGGAAGCACTTTACTATCATAACAGACCAGCAAGCCGTATCTTTTATGTATAAGCCAGCTAACCGAGGAAAAATTAAAAATGATAAAATCATTCGGTGGAAAATGGAGCTTCTCCCGTTCTCGTACGATATAAAACACCGCCCCGGAAGTGAAAACGCCGTTGCCGATGCTTTGTCGAGAGTGTGTGGTGCTGCTGCTTCCTCCTTGGAGGAGCTAAGGACCATACACAGTTCATTAATACACCCTGGTGTTCAACGTTTTTGGCACTTTATACGATCACAAAATATGCCATACTCAATTGATGAAGTTCGGCGCGTGACATCCGAGTGTACAACTTGTGCAAAAATAAAACCTCAATTTTCCAGCCCTACTAATAATACACTAATCCGCTCTACTGCTCCCTTTCAGCGCCTCTCCGTAGACTTCAAAGAGCCTGTCCCGGCATCATCGAAAGGATGTCGTTACCTATTTACTATCGTCGATGAGTACAGTCGATTTCCCTTTGCATTCCCGTGCCGTGATTGTTCTTCGCAAACCGCAATCAAGTGCCTGACGAATATTTTTTCTATTTTTGGACTCCCCACTTTCATCCATTCTGATAGAGGAACGTCGTTCGTGTCCGAGGAGTTCAGAAATTTCCTGACGAGACTTGGGGTTGGGTGCAGTAACACCACTGCATACAACCCAAGAGGCAACGGTCAGTGCGAGCGTTACAACGGCGTTATTTGGCACTCAATATTATTGGCCTTGGAATTTAAACGGTTACCCCTTAGTGCTTGGCAGGACGTTCTGCTCGATGTTTTAAATTCTATTCGTTCCCTACTATGCACTAGTACAAATGTGACTCCCCACGAACGCTTGTTCAAATTTGAAAGGCGCTCTTCTACCGGTACTGCCTTACCTGTTTGGCTCTGCGAACCTGGAAGGGTACTGCAGAAACGGTTTGGCAACGGGAGCAATTATGACCCGATCGTAGAGGTGGTGGAACTCCTCGAGGCCAACCCTACTCATGCAAGAATACGGCATGATGACGGCCGGGAGGATTCAGTGGCGCTAAGACATTTGGCTCGCTTTCCACGCTCTGATGAACATCAGGGTCCTGCTGAGAATACTCGACCCGACCTTGCAAATGCAGACCCGGCCCATTTGATTGAAACAAGTCCAGTTGACACTACACTTAATGCGGAGGAAATATCAGCCTTCCCAGAGACCTGCCAGTCCTTCGAATAGTGAACTGCCCCCACGGCGGTCTAGCAGGATTCGTAGACCAGTCCAGCGACTGGACTTATAAATAAATAAATAAAAATAAATAAATAATATATACACCTTGCAATCTCTCTTTCTAGTGGGGGGAGATTGTTATATTTTCGTTAAAGTAAATTTCTATTGCACGTGATTTTGCACACGTTCCTTTTCCTTTTAAAAGGCTGAGTTCTTTTCTTTCTTCTGCATTTTGTTTACCTGCTCTTGCGTTTACTACTACCCGCTCTTGCGTTTACTGCATGCTCTTGTGTTTTACTACTTACTGTTGCGTTTACTACTTGCCTTTGCTTTTGCTATTGGCTGTGAAATTAGTTCGGTAAAGCCTAGTAAAGAGGTTTTGTTCTGTCTTCAGTTTTACGCTAAAACACCACCACACCAGGTCAAAGGCTGTCTTTACTGTATCTTAACCACACATTAAGAATTTTCCGGCGGAAGCTTTTTAAGATAAAAAAAGATAACTGAAATTTCGAACTTACAATCACCAATGGTTATCACCCGCTGGTCTAAAGCATTTCCGGATTTCCGGATTAATTTTAAATAAATACAGGTGATTTTTCCGAGTCAGATCAGTTGATTTGAGTTAGTTCCGCCGGGCGTGTGCTTGAAGTAGAACCTCCGTTCGTCTTGTTTCGGTCAGTTCGGATTTGATCTCCATTAATTAGAGTTAGAGCTGTGTGTCACATTCGCCTGCCCCAACCGAAAAGGCTAACTCTAAACGAAATAAAGCATCGCTTCAACTCATCCAAGTTGTGGAAGTTCGTTCCTTATAGTTTAATCTTGTACCCCCAGCTGTTCGGCCGACATTTTCAACAAACTCCCGGCAAACATCACAGCGTGGAGAACGGCCGCCGGAGAAATTGATCGGACCATCCACTGGGGTGTTACAATTGCTTTTCACTGCAATATCGGCTACGATCAGCCGGCCCTCGGCACCGACATGGACAAGATCCACCTTCGCGTCCAGGGTACGCTTAACCAGTAAAGAAACTCCTCTGGCCAGCCGGTTCCCATATGCTGAATAGACGACGAAGTCTTTAGACAGCATACGGACATCGGCCTTGCAAACAAAGTGAGTCTCTTGGATCGCGGCAACATCCACACCGAAGGACAAGAGGTCCCGAAGCAGGCGGGCAGCCTTCCTCCGATCCCTAACGCCCTTCACGTTCATACTGGCTAACTTAATTGACATCTATTTAGACCTGAAAAAGAAAGCAGAAAAATTACTTCTTGTCACATACGGAGCGAAAATCTGTGGGAGTAGGGACCCCGACGGATTGTCCTAGGGAACCAGTGCCAATATCGGGCGTAATTCGTCCGTCCAGGACAATACCGCCGACGTCCGTAGGGAACGTTAGTTTTGCAGCCCTATATAAGGAGAGAGGATAACAGGGACCCTCCCAGCACAAAAATTAGATAATTTTTTCAAATAGTTCGTGCCCATCTGTGCCATCTTAATTTTAGGGAACGCCTCTATGGCTCTCTGGACAAAGTCCCAGACTTTTAAATTGCTCCCGGTACTTCTAATTAGGGTTAACACCCCGAGAGCCTCAAGAAAGTTTTCTGGGTTTTCAGTTGACTTTCCGTCAACGGAAGTAAGTTTGAAAAGGGGCCTTAGAAGGGCCTTTTTTGAGAACTAAGGTCCCTTTCCAGGTTCTGTCTATCTACTTTGCAGACCTCGGGGTTTCTGAAGGGGTTTCTCCTTTTCCTTTTTTCCCCTTTTTGTGAGGAATTTTCTATATTAGGAGAGGGATGATTGACTTGGGGGGCGGGGTTCAGGATCAGAAGAGGGTAATTCCGTTTGAGAAGAGGGGGCTTCTGACTGGGAAGAGGGCGCCTCCGATGTGGAGGAGGCTGTGGGGGAAGAAGACGACTTCTTTCTTAATGGAGAGGCGGACTGACTCCTCCCTACCGCGGTAATTGTCCTTTCCGGTGAGCCGGGTGCGGACTAGGACCTAGTATTGACTCTGCCCCGCTCCCTCCTGCTGTAGTCTGCAAGATCAGTCTTTCCTCGCTTTGTCACGCTATCCTCCTCGTCCTCATGACCCATCTTCAGGGACGACGACCGTGGGGGAGGCATTTGCTCCACCTCCATCTTTGCATCCTGGCTTTGTTGTTGTTGTTTTTGTTGATGCTTCTGCCGTACTTGTTGTTGTTGTGGTTCATCCTTCTCATTCTTTTTAGAAGGAGAAGCCGCCTTCCTTGTTGGGGAGTCATGTTTCGAAGGAGAGGAAGTCCCCTTCTTCCCCTTCTTCACTACCTCCATCTATCCGGCCTTTGTTGGGGAAGCTGACTTTTCCGACAACACCGCCGGTGTTTCCTTTGTTGCCGGTGGCACTGGAGATTCTTTCGTTTTGCCTTCTGTCTGGCTTTCCTCTGATTTCACACAATAGTAATTCCTTACTTTATGAAATTTAAGACAGAAACTTATCTTAAATACAGTAGTCCTGTCATAACGTAATTCGAGCTGTGATTGATTGAATATGTCAGCTACTGTTCTGTCAACACCCCAAGTATGGCTTCCGGAAGTGCCAAATTTTTATGTATCTAAAAAACCGGTTTCTGTTTTTTAACTGCATAGCTAACCATAACAATATTTTCATCAATTCCATAATATTTTATACAATGTTCGTTTTGCATGATAGCTGGATGATTGAATATGCTTGCTAAATAAATAAAAATTGAAATTGCTTTTAAAATAATTTTACAATTTAATAACAAAGAATGAAATTAAAACAACCCAGTAAAGTTATGAAATATTATGCTAATTATTAATATTTTTATTATGCCTTATTCATATTAATTAGTAAGATAACTAGGTAAAAAATATCTAATTTAATTTTTACATAACTGTAAATGTTATAAATAAGTTAAGTATCTATATTTTTTGTACATATCATACTGTATTTATCTTTGTTAGTTCTAAAGTAAGTTATTAAAACTAAAACAACATGAGAGGAAACTAAACCCAAGTTACATTTACACATTTATTACAGGCCAAATAGTCAACAAATATAAGACAAAAACATTTACATCAATCGGAAATATTTAGAGTTTATAAGACTCACCAAAAGGTGGTGGAATTAGTGTTCTTGTAGCTCAACTCATGTTGGAAATTTTCAACGCTACCGTTCACCTCCTTGTCCAAAGGCTCACTCCCAATCCTACACTGCCCAATTGCAGATTACCCCTTTCCGGTCCTTTTTATTTTTTTGTCCCCACATCACTCCCCCCCCACCAAATACGGAGTATCTGTAATAGAATGTCATGAGGAAAAACATCGAAAGACGGGGGGAATACACTTTTTTTTTCTTTTTACGTAGCAACAAAGTTTTTTAAATGAGCAGGCCATCTTACGTGTCTGCCTGAACGTGTCTTTTTTTCTTGAGGGCGTTTTTCCAGTGTCAGTGTCTACTGGCATTGAGGTTGAGGTTACTACTTCTAAGTATTCGTCCTCCAATGTTGCAGGTTTTAACCTGTCTATCGTAACGTTTTGTTCTTCGTTCTTAATGAGAACGCTGAAGAACTTGTTGTTTTTCTTGGTAACTTTAAATGGACCACGATACGGTGGTTGTAGGGAATGTGACCTAGCTGTATCTCGGATAAATACGTGCGTACACGTCTCTAGGGCCTTTTGTACATATGTTTTAATGCACTTGTTTTCCCCTGAAGGAGAATAGGCCATCTTGGCCATGTTTCTGGTCAGTCTATCCACGAATGATGTTACATCCCATACTTTCTCCGGTGTCTCAAAAAAATATTGTGCTGGCAGGCGCAATGTGGTTCCATACAGTGCTTCTGCTGCTGAGCATTCCATATCCTTTTTTACTGCAGTGCGTAACCCCAACAATATTAGTGGAAGATGTTCTAACCACTTAGTATTGCTGGTAAGCACTGCACGTAAAGAGGCTTTTAAGCTGCGATGTTCGACCGCACCGTTTGCTTGTGGATGGTATGCTGTCGTGTGAATATTCCTGGTGCCCAAGAGTGCCGAGAGTTTATGAAACAGTTCGGACTCGAACTGTCGACCTCTATCTGTTGTCACCTTCTCTGGGACACCAAACCTTGCTATCCAACCGGCAAGAAATGTCCTGGCTGTTGTGTATGCCGTCATATCCGGCATCGGTAACGCTTCAAACCAGCGCGAGAATCTGTCAATGCAGGTCAACAGATAGCATTGACCTTCACATGTGGGAAATGGACCGGTGATGTCAATGTGTATGTGCTTGAATCGCTCATCTGGCACAGGAAATGTGCCTAGAGGTGCTCGTGTATGTCGACGAATCTTGGCTTTTTGGCACTTCACACACTTCTTCGTCCACTCTCTCACATCCGCGGCCAAACGTACCTGTCGATCAATAAGCGTATTGACGCATCAGCTCCACTGTGCAATAGTCCATGTACAGCACCGAATATGTCTTTCCGTAATGACGCTGGGACATATGGGCGCAGTCTGTTTGTGCTGATGTCACATACTATTTTCTTGTTGCTGTTAGGATGGGTAATTTTCACCAGTTGCAATGATGTCGCATTATTCTGCAGTAGGTTTTTCAGCTGCTCATCCTTTTCTTGTTCTTCTCCTAAATTGTTGACATCGATGGAGGGAGCCAACGTGACTGTATTTATCCTACGTGACAAAGTATCTGCTGGGATGTTGTCTGCTCCCTTGATATGCCTGACATCCGATGTGAACTGGAGGATGTAGTCCATCTGTCGAATCTCACGAGGGGAGCATTTATCCGAGGAAAACTGCAAGGCGCCCAACAGAGGCTTGTGGTCTGTGAGTATGTAGAACTGCTGACCTTCCAGGAGTTGACGAAAATGTCGCACTTCAGAGAATGAGGCTAACAATTCTCTGGAAAATGTGCTGTAGCGTGTTTCTGTGTCTGTCAATTTCCTGGAGAAAAAAGAAATGGATCTCCAATCACTGTCGCATTTCTGCTGCAGGACAGCTCCAATTCCAGTTGCAGATGCATCCACTGCCAGACACAGTTCATCTTCTGGTTGAATGTGGGATAATTTGACTGTGTATTCTAACATGGCCTTCACTTTGTTGAATGCCGTTACTGCATCTTCCGAAAATGTAATGTCACAGTTCTTCACATATGTCAACATACCTGTCAATGGTAAAAGTACTTGGGCACAGTGAGGGAGGAACCAACGGTAAAAATTTACTAGCCCTAAAAATTGACGTAACTGTCTCATTGTAACAGGAATAGGGAAATCCCGGATAGACTTGACTGTCTCAGGCGCTGGGGAAATTCCCCTCTCTGAAATATGGTGTCCCAAAAATATAACTTCGGATTGACCGAAAACACACTTTGATGGGTTCAAAACGACTCCATACCGTTTCAAGCGTTTAAATACTTGACGCACATGGTCGATGTGTTCCTGCATATTTCTGCTAGCAATGAGGACATCGCTAATATATGCGCAGACGAATGGCAAATCGCACAAGACCTGGTATATAAACCTTTGGAATGTCTGTGCTGCATTCCGCAACCCAAACGGAACTCGTACAAATTCAAACATTCCAAATGGCGTAGTAATAGCCGTTTTGGGAATGTGTTCGGGCTCCACTGGTATTTGGTGATATGCTCGAATTAGGTCCAATTTTGTAAAAACCTTATTATTCTGGGCTACTGCTGTTATGTCTTGGATATGTGGTACAGGATCCTATCAGGTTTAGTAACGGCATTCAAAGCTCTGTAGTCTCCGCATGCACGCCATGTGTTAGGGCCTTTACTAACTAAATGAAGAGGTGAAGCTGATTCGCTCTTTGACGGGCGAACTATGCCAAACTTCATCATCTGTTGAAATTCTACTTTAGAAGCTTTTATTTTATCAGGTGCTAAACGTCTAGCTTTGCAATGGACGGGTGGGCCTGTTGTCTCTATGTAGTGTGTTGTAGAATGTGGCAAGACTTCCTTATTAAAGGAGGGTACAGAAATTGAAGGATATTCCCTCAAAAGTCTCAGGAAAGCGTCATCCTGGTTTGCATGTGCCACTGCTGGACATAGCGGAGTACCAGCCTTCAACACCCCACATGTTGTAAGTTGTGTATCTGGATCTCTTAGACACTGGCCTGTCATATCTACAACAAGGCCGAACGCTTGTAAAAAGTCCGTACCTAAAATAGCGCCATTTACATCTGTAACTATAAAAATGTGGGTAAATGATTTGCGTAAGCCAAGATTGAGGTCCATACACCTCTCCCCATAAGTGTGTATTAACGAACCGTTTACGGCTCGAAGTGTAAATTTACAGGGAGGAAATCTTTTGTCAGCTGATGTTGCAGGGATGAGGGACACCTGTGCCCCACTGTCTACTAAAAAGGACGTTCCCGTGTTTTTATCTACTACATAAAGTAGGCGGCCAGAGCGGGCTGCACCGACAGTTGATGCCGCTGTCTTCTGTCGGTTTAGGCTTTTCCCTGCCCCTTGTAATTACAGGGTGGTATACAAGAATTTGCATTTTCTCAAAATCTCTTGTGTTTCCAACAAATCGCCTTTTCTTGCCCTCGTTCCCTAGACTGGCTGCGTGTATCCCTACTCCTTTGTCCCTGCTTCTGCTTCAGTGTTAGTCTGGCGATGTCTTCCGCCATCTTATTCATGCGAGCTTCCATCCGCTGATGTCCCTCCATTAATTTTGAGAGCAGCTCGTCCCTATCCGATGTCTGCACACTGGATATAGCAGGCGACTCAGTGGATAATATGTCAGCTATATGGTCTGCTATGACAGCCAGCTGTTCGACAGGCGTGGACTCGTCCTGTGCAGCTATAGCCACCTTATATTGTGTCGGGATACGTTGGAGGAATATGTGTTTAACGATGCTTTTATCCATCGTTCCCTCCGCCAACTTCTGTAGCCGTTTTAGAAATTGTGACGGCTTGCTGTCCCCTAGAGTTTCCTGCTCTAACAACTGTGAAATACGTTTGTGCGTTGAAGCTGTCACAGAAATTGTTACTTTCTCTCGAAGCACATCGTACGGCTTTTCCGTAGGTGGAGAGATAATTAACTCTCTTACCTCCGTAATTGTGTCCTGAGGTAAGATGGACGCCACGTAACAGAACTTCTCCGCCTGATTAGTGATTGCTTTTTGCCTAAAAAATAAATCTAGTTGTGCAAAAAACAAAGCAGGGTCATCGTGCACCAACGACGCATTTAGATTAAAGTCTGGCGTCGCCATTTCACAAAAATTTATTTTATTAATTAGTACCGCACTTGTTGGCTGCTTAGATGCGTTAGCTTCAATCGTAGTAGCAGGACAGAGGGAGAACAGTAGTATAATAGGGAGGGAAAAAGAGAGATAGGGAAAGAGCGTGACGTAGACGTTTAGATCAGCCAATCACAGATAAGGCGCCGAGTATGACTGAGGAAGAACAACAGACGGCCATATTGGAAACGAAATTTTCCGATTAAGAAAAATATTTCGCCTGTGACAGCTTGTTGTGTTAAACCCGTTTGCAACAAAAACCTAGTTCCTTTTTTGCTTTATTAATAAAAAGAAACATTATTATACTTTTACATGGTTTACTACGAATGTCGTTTCTGTTTAATGACCATGCTACTGAAATTCGTGATATTTTTTTTGATACAAGGAAAGTATTAATTTTAAATTAAGACGTTTCCTTTTTTAAATTTATGAAGACAATTGTTACTGCTATTGTGCGCGTTCATTTTTTAGTCGGGATCACCAATTGTTAGTTCTAAAGTAAGTTATTAAAACTAAAACAACATGAAAGGAAACTAAACCCAAGTTACATTTACACATTTATTACAGACCAAATAGTCAACAAATATAAGACAAAAACATTTACATCAATCGGAAATATTTAGAGTTTATAAGACTCACCAAAAGGTGGTGGAATTAGTGTTCTTGTAGCTCAACTCATGTTGGAAATTTTCAACGCTACCGTTCACCTCCTTGTCCAAAGGCACACTCCCAATCCTACACAGCCCAAGGGCAGATTACCCCTTTCCGGTCCTTTTTATTTTTTTGTCCCCACATCTTGAAGAGAAAGGAATTTCGGGAATATTGTGTGGCCCTGAGTTTTCTTAATTGGCACTCCAATCCTCCTCACTTTTTAGCTGCTTTTCCAGGTACAGGTATGTAGGTATCTCCCTTAATTTGATAACTAAGGGTAAAATAATTTTATAACATGTGTTTTGTACAATCATTTACAATTTAAAAAAGAACATGAAAGTAGGAGTTAATCAATAAAAATGCATAAATTCAATAGTAGGATTAGGCTATGAAATAAAATAGAAAAAAAAATGTCTTTTTCATTCAATTGAAAATAAAAAAAATGAAACCTTTTCCAATTTGTTTTAATCTTAGCTAGGCACCATAAAATTGTAGTACATATTTGTTTCTTAAAAACATTCTGCAAACACAAATTGAAATTAAACATTTTTTTAAAATTCCAACTTTCCTCTTGATTTTTTTCCATTGTGAATGTAGGTATCTCCCTTAATTTGATAACTAAGGGTAAAAATAATTTTATAACATGTGTTTTGTACATTCATTTACAATTAAAAATAAACTTTAAAGTATTAGGTTAACATTGAAAATGCATAATTTCATTAGTAGGATTAGGCTATGAAATAAAGAAACTAAAAAATGGCTTTTTCATTCAATTGAAAAGAAAAAATGAAACCTTTTCCAAATTGTTTTAATCTTAGCCTATCCACCATAACATTATAGTACATATTTATTTCTTAGTCACATTTTGCAAACACACATTGAAAGTAAACAGTTTTATCCCTAATAATTTCTTTTATGAATCATTACCACATGCCATTGGAATGAACAGCCCAAAAAAGCAAAACAAATAAAAAAGTTTTGATGTTTTTTTCTAAATTCTGTCAGGTAGATAGATTCACAATTAATATTAAAAATGATTAAACTAATAAGTTAAAAATATAAAAGTTACTTTAAATATTTAAATTCTGACTAGAAATGACTTCTTTCTTGAGTGATTCAGAGACACGCATGAAAAGAATAGCAGAAAGATAAATACGGGAAAATTTTATGTAAGGGCGGACAACCCTTGAGTCACGTGACCTTTTACAGATTTATATCGTTTATGGGCACCCGTACTTACCAAAAAACGGGAAATTAACATGCAAAAATAAACAGTTTTAATTAAATTACAAAAAAAAAAAGCTTCTCTTTTATAGTAACTTTTTAAATTTTTCGATTAATAAATATATTTGCTACACAATTAAAAAACATCTGAGAGACCTGTAAGGAGAAAATTGTAAAAGACTTATGAAACTTTTTAAATTACTTAATAAAAAACAGTTCTTGTAAAAATTCATTACTAACGGGAAAAAAAAATTATTCAGACGATGACACAATTTTAATTTATGTTTATAAAAGTAATTAAAAGTTTACCCAAATAAAAATTGGCATAGTTTTATTGCATTTTTGTTTTCCTAATTCAGAGCTGATTTTCTAAAAGGTAACTTGTTTTAAAGAAAAAAAGACAGTTGATTAGCTTTCCTTAATGACTCCTGAATTTAATTAAAACTATATTTTGTGACCACGTTGCATTTTTCGACATTTCTGGAAATTAAATATTGGGCGGGGGGGGGGGGGGGTAACAAATTAAAAAAATATTTTTTACCAATATTTTTTTAAAATAATTATTTCAAAAATCATTTCAGTCATTTGTGAATAAGTCCTGAAATTTTCATCAAAATCAGACGATTATTTGAGTTTTGCAAGAATTTCCAAATTAATGTGTCTTTCACAGTCAAAAAATGCCTTCGCGTAATATTACGCTGTTGACGTAATAAACTCTAGCGTCAATTTACCCCTTTCACTGACGAGAGAAAAAAAAGATTTTCTACCACTAAATGAGCCTTTCAAAACCTGTTAGAACAATTTTAAAAAATTGTAAAAATAATTGAAAAATACTTTGATCTATCCTCTTTATAATAGCATAAACATTTTGCCGAGAAAACTTTGTTTTTATTTAGTTTGAGGCCTTTTACTTCAGACTATGCTGATTTTCCCATAGTAAAATTGGAGGTACCTACTTGAGGGGCACATTTTGGCTAAGTGGCCTGCCGCCCCGCAAAACCAGCAGTGCGGCCTACGCCCCTCCACAGCGACAAATAGCTTTCTTCCGCCACATAAGAGGATGTCGGGCACCCGGCGAAAATTTGACCTGTCTACAACAACATAGGCTCTAATGTCCTCTGTAGAAATACCAGCCTTGCTGATCACTCTGTTAACCTCCTCGACCTTGCCAAACTGAGTCAAAAAGGCTCCCATAATTGTCGCAGCTAATCTCCAGCGGCACTCCATGGATTATTATATGGGTGCGTCGTGTGCCCATATATTCGGTTTGTAAACAACTCCTTTAGTCTGCAGACATGTTCCCGCTAATTTCTTAGGTTCGTCTTCAGAGCCAAGGAGTACATCCCACATGGCACGGGATCTCCTAGCTAGTACCTTCGGGTTAATACCCAGGCTCTTCAGGGTCTCCTCCATGCTTTCCCTGCTGACACCCACAAACTTTCGTGTTTTCGGGTCTGATGTCAGCAGGGAAATTGTCCTAGTAGCTATGTCTTTTCCCACTTCTGGTATGACGATTAGCTCGTTTTCTTTGATGTAGTCTTTGTATTTATCACGCATCTGTAGGTAATAACCTGAATCTCTCTTCACGGGGACATCCTTCCACACAGATGGTGAAGGAGCCACTATTGGCATACCAACTGCAGAAGTAGACAGCTGGGGAGAAGAAGCCATAATTAGGCCTGCCCCTTCCTTCACGACACAAAAAATTCCTCGAAAAATTCAACAAATAACGGAGACGATCGACAAAGACAAATAAAACACTGGTGACAAAAATGACGTACTCACACTTGACAAAAATTTAGGTAACAATAAATCCAACGCAACTTTTTGTGCAATCGGTCAAAGAGCACTGTGAACGTTGTTTTCAAATCTGTCCCCTGGGGAAAAAATTCCTTGCTTTTTTATCTGTACTTATACCCATAATCCTTTTGCATCTTCCTGTGATCCCATAATACATTGCATCTTTCAGTGCATAAAAATGCAATGCAAGACCACCCCCCTCATTCTTTTATGATGTCTGGCCGAAGATGGATTACAGTAGAGCGGTAAGTGCTTTGGCCGTTAGTCGTTATTACATTGCTGAAAGTTAGAAATCTTTTGTCAACCGTGAGTACAACATTTTGTTTTGCCATTGTTGGTTAGAATTGTCTTGTCTATCGTCAATTGGAGTTTTTTTAACGTTTTTTGTGTTTCGTTTGGAGGGGGTGCAAGCTCAAGTATGGCTTTGTCTCCCCAACCATCTACGTCAGACGCCATACCGACGGTAGCACCTTTGTCGTCGGCATAGGCAAAAACCCCGATTAAAAAAAGATTCCCAATATTACGTACAAATGCACGAAAAATACAGGGAATTCATAATAGAAAATTAACTTTTACAAATTCCAGAAGTGGTGAACGTAATTGCAACCAAGACCATCTCCCTGCTGACATCTGATGTCAAAACCAAAAAATTTATTGGTGTCAGCAGGGAGAACATGGAGAAGGCCTTAAAGACTCCAAAAATTACACCAAAGATATTAGACGATCCCGTGCGATGTGGGACATACTGTTGAACTCCGAAGAGGAAGCTAAAGAACTGTCCGGAAGCACAATGTCAGCTAAAGGCATTAGACTTCAAACGGAATACCTTGGAACGCGAAGAACAAGGATAATTGTGCATGGGATGACATTTGAAGTCTCATGTGGGTTGTTTCTTCGCCCACTATGGCTTAGTGGACGAGGTGGCGCGAGTTTTAAGCAAGACAGGTGTCCCCACTGAGGACGTCGGCTTAAACATTGTCTTAGACAGACTAAACTTCCTGAAAGTCCCTGACATTTTGCTTTGTCAGAGCAGAAAATTGTATGTCGTAGTTGAGGGACGAAGACCACATTGTTGGTCATGCGGGGAGGCTGGACACATGTCTAAAACATGCCCCAGGAAAAAAATCTGACGAGGTACAGGTGACACCGGCAACACCGCAAAGTGGTGCCAACGAGTGGACGGAGGTGGTCGCTTCCCCTCCTCCTCAACAGGAGAAATCACCATCTCCTGAAAAAAGGAAGCCTCATAAGGAGACAAAGCAACAAGAACAACAAGAGAAAAAGCAGCAACAGCAAAACGAGCCGCTGAAGCGACAACAACAAGAAAAACAACAACAACAACAACAAGAGCAAAGGCAGTAACAACAAAGCCAGCCGCAAAAGCAGCAACAACAACAACAACAAATGGAAGTGGAAACGCCTCCTCCACGTTCCTCATCTTTGAAGAGAAGAATGGAGGAGGGCAAGGTGTTCCAAAAGAAAGGGCAAAAGGAACTACCAGAACGTGGTAGAGCGGAGAGGGTCACAGCAATTACCAGAACCCAATCCACCCCTACATCATCCACCAGAACCGTTTGTTTTGAAGGAAGGAGTAAGTCCACCTCCCCAGTGAGAAAAATAACTTCTCCTTTCCCCACACCTCCTACACCATCCCCCCAATCAGAAACTTCCTCCTCTAAAACTAACCATCCCTCGCCGAAGCCAGACAAATCCTCCCCGAAAAAGGACAAAAAGAAAAACTCTGATAGAAGCAAAGATGTCTGCAAGGTAGATAGATAGGCCTTAGAGAGGGACCTCTCTTCCCAGAAGAAGGCCCTCCTAAGGCCATTATTTAAATTTACTACTGTGGAGGGAAAGTCGGTGGAGGACTCTGCAAATTTCCCAGGAGCCCCCGGGGTTCTTACTTTTATCCAGAAATACCGGGAGTAAAATAAAAGCCTGGGAATTTGTGCAGGGCACTGTCGAGGCTTTCCCTCATATAAAAATGGCCCAAATGGGCACAAACTATTTTCAAAAATTATCAAATTTCTGTGCAGGGAGGGTCCCTGTTATCCTCCACCCCTCATTATATAGGTCCGTAAAACTAACGTTCCCTACGGACGTTGACGGTATTATCCTAGACGGACGAATTACGTCCGGTATTGGTACGAGAGCCTAGGACAATACGTCGGTGATTTCGCTCTGTATGTGACCAGGAGTAACTTTTTGCTTTCACTTTACAGGTTTAAAAGAAGTCAATTAAGTTAGCCAGTATAAACGAAGGGCCTTAGGGATCGGAGTAAGACTGTCCGCCTGCTTCGGGACCTCTTGTCATTCGGTATGGATGTCGTCGCGATCCAAGAGACTCACTTTGTTTGCAAGGCCGATGCCTGTGTGCTGTCTAGCGATTTTGTCGTTTATTCAGCAAATGGGAACCGGCTGGCCAGAGGAGTTTCTTTGCTGGTTAAGCGTACCCTGGACGCGAGGTTAGATCTTGTCCATGTTGGTGCCGAGGGCCGGGTGATCATGGTCGATATTGCAGTGAAAAGCAATGCGTTTTGACTGGTTGCGGTTTATGCGCCCAACGACCGGGAGGAGCGCGTCTCGTTTTTTCGGCGGTTGGAGCTCTTTCTGGTGGATTCAACGCGACTCGTATTAGTGGGGGACTGAAATGCCATCCTGGACCACAGGTTTGATAGTGGGTGGGGAGCTAGATGGAAGGCACATGATCGTAGCTTGGTCGATCTCATCGAGGATTTCGGTCTTGTCGATAGATACCGGATCGATCACAAGGGTGGGAAGATGTGGAGGTGGGCTAATAGTTGGCCTTCTACCAAGATAGAATGTTGTGAAGCCGACATAGATTTTTAGATTCTCCCATGTTCCACCGGTTAGGCTATTCTGACCACAAACTTGTTTTTGCCCGGGTATATTTAGAAAATAGGCCTAGAATGGCTGGTTATTGGACGTTCAACGTATCCTTACTGGACAGGCGGAAGTTCCGGTGCCACCTAATTAACTTAGTGCAGCGGGCGTTAACTGGGAGAGTCATTGGGTATAAGTGGTGGGAGAACCTTAAGAATAGTATTAGGTCTTTCACTACCAAGTTCAGCAAACGGTGCCTGGTGGGGATCCCCTAGAGATAGCTATAGCTAAGGCGGCCGTGGAGCGGTCGAATAGCGATCGTTACATGAGCCAAGTAGTTAAACATAGGTTAAGCAAGATGCCTTCCGAAGCTGTGAACATGGGCTTAGAACTGCGCAAGGAAGAGATTGGCCGAGGCGGCGACTGGTACATTCGGGAGGTTCGCAACCCGGAGGGACACACTCTTCGGTCGACTGACATGTGCGAGGCGTTTCGGCGGCATTTCGAAATCCTGTTTACCAAGGAGCCTGGTCTCCGTGATGAGGAGTTTCGTAGCTATTTGGCTGAATTTCCCCGGCTTTTGCCGGCTGATACAGCTAGCTGCGAAGGAGAAATTACGGAGGGCGAAGTCTACGTGGCTTTGAAGAAGGTCGGCAGAGGCAAATCGCCAGGTCTCGTTGGTTTGCCCTATGAATTGCAGTTGAGGCTGTCGCACATCTTTGTCCCTATTTTGACTGTCGTGTTCAACAACTGGTTCCTGCAGGGGTCCATCCCCAAGCGGTTCACCATGGGTGTGATCACGCTGTTGAGAAAAGGCAAGGATGTGGGGAGGGAGTTAGAGGGTTACAGGCCCATAACTCTGCTAAACACAGAGTTAAAGATTTTGGCCAAGATCTTGCAAAATCGTTTGCAATTAGTTGCTGAGTCTCTGTTGGGACCTGAGCAGACTTGTGCTGTGAAGGGCCAAACAATTCAGAGCAACCTGCATCTTATACGCACGATTATAGAGGGAATAAAAGACGACGAACAAGCCGCGCTGATCAATTTGGATCAGTCCACGGCATTTGATAGGGTTGACCATCGTCCTGCAGGCCGCTAGATTCAAAAACCAACTTCCGCCGCTGGATTAGCCTCCTGTATCAATCCCCCATGGCTGTGGTACTGGTGAACGGCAAGTTGTCAGGCGTTCTGGCGCTGTCTCGGTCGGTCCGACAGGGTTGTCCACTGTCACCTCTTTTTCAGCGTCTAAGGGACAGGGCGTGCAGTCCGGCCCTACGTGAAATTGCTGTCTCTGGTGGTGCTCGAGCCAGGGTATCCGCGTATGCCGATGACGTCACTACTTTCGTGTCCTCCCGGAGTGACATCGAGGTAGTACAGAGGGCACTTGAACGGTACGAACAGGTGACAGTGGCCAATATTAACCGCAACAAGTCCTCCGGCTTGTGGTTAAGTGCCTTGAAGGGTGTTACCCTCCCGGGGCCCTTCAACTGGACGGACGGCCCGGTTTGCATTCTTGGATGTGTGGTTCGGGCCCGACCTACAGTTGGAGAAAAATTGGTCTGAAGTGCTGGCAAAGGTAGACACGTCGGACAAGACTTGGCGTGGAAGGAATTTGTCTTTAAAGGGTTTGGCTGAGGCGTGTGCTACATACGTCTTTCCCATTATCCTTTACCGGTTGTCAGTACTTCCAGTTTGTATACGGCGTAGGGAGGCGATCGAGCGTTTCCTATTCTCCATTCTGTAGAGAGGACGCAAACACTACGTTGACAAACGTGTTTGTTACCAATGTCCATGTCATGGGGGTTTGGGAATGCCATACCTGATAGGCCATAAGATGCGTCAAGGTTGGTTTTTCTCAGGCGAGCTATTTTAGAAGACTTATTGCTGAGGAGGATAGTGAGGGATATGTTCCCTAGCCTTACTATCACTCCCTCCATCTCGAGGCGGTGCCGTAAGCCTCGAGGGCGATTGAGTTTTCTCCTCGAATGTCTGGCCGCTCTGTGGGCCATTCCACGCTCCAGTGACCTTTCACGGCCTAGGAGAGTCTTCTATCGTGGGTTGGTAGAGGGCGTCGCCAAGGATTCATTACATGATGTGCAGCTCTTTTCGGAGGATGAGTTTCGCTCGTTCTGGTCTTGGGCGCCAGGTAGTGATTATCTCAGCAACTCTGAGTTTTCGCTCACCTGGCGATTAGCTCGAAATCGGTTGCCTCTCAATGACAAGGCCTTCATATGGGGCCTGGCGGATTTGCCAGATTGTAAACGCTGCAACCTTGGCTTGGAAGAAACGGCTTCGCACGCCTTCTACCATTGTTCGCGGGTTCGTCTTTTATGGGACAGGGTCGGCGAGTTGACTGGTCGCCCCCGTTTTCTGGGATTAAGCGTATGATGTTTCTGTCGGTGCTAGCCACGGCTCGAATGGTGATTTGAACGACGCGGAAGGAGGAAGTCTTGCGAGGTCAGCGTCTTTCACATCAGGATCTGATCCGATATTTTGAGCTGATGCTCAAAATAAGGATTAAAACTGATTGGAAACGTTTGACTTCGACAGACTTCAGCAAAAGGTGGGTAATTGTGGCGAGCCCGGTTTGCGTGAACAGGGCTAGTCTTGATTTTCTCGTTTAGATCTGCTGGTTACATCGGGGTGGATCCCTGTGGAACACTCTCCTGGTTAAGGTAGCTCTCTTTTGTGTAAGTAATTAAAGTGAATGAATGTGTTCCTAGCCTGTACCCGGCTTTCTCTTTTCTTATGATCTAAGTCGAGATTCCCAACCTCCCCAGTTTGTTTTGGTTTCCTCTTATCTCGGCTGGTTCAGCCTTTTATTTTCCCATTCCATTAATTTTTTACCCCCCCCCCCACTCCCTTAGCGAGTGTGCTTCTTGATTTCGCTGTTTGGCGGAATACAGCGGCCACTCTTTTTTCTGGGATGGACGGGTTTACTAACATTGTTTATTATTTTAGTTCAAATTTATTGTATTTTCAGTTTGTTTTGTGTGTTCATCCCACTCCCATCATTTCATTTTTCGTTAAATCTTTTAAATTATGTATTATACAGTATATAAACACATTTTTATTGTCATGGGTTTTCCCCCCGTTTTTAGGTGCCCCTCGTAAATATATATCTTGCTATTTCTGCTAGGTTTTTGTGTCTGGTATAGGAGTGTGATTTTGGTAGAAATAAAAATTTAATAATATATATTTCAACCAATAAAATCCCATCAGAAGTTTATTTGGTAAACAATAATTACAAGGGCAAATACCACCAAAACTCTTGGCAGACATAATTGTAAACCTGCCATGTTTTATTTTTGGACCATTTAGAAAATTACAATAATAATTCCCTTCATCACTCCTACAAATATGAGGAAAAGAATTTTACGAGTCAGTGTGAAATTATTTTCTAACAAATGAAAACCTTGTATTTTGTTGGATTATTGCCCTCTGATAATAATTACAGGAAATGAGATTTGGGAATTACTGCCTCCTTACGATGATTATAGGCAGCACTGATTGAAAAGAATTGCTCTTTTTTTCAATGACTTTTTTAATGACTTTAACAAAAATGTGTATTCTTTTCACTCCTGCAAAATGTGAGTAATCAAAGCACTTTGAACTTTTTATATTTCATTTCATTTATCATCTTTTCTTTTGTAAAATGTCTTGTCAATATATTTGTTAGTAAATATATTTGGAAAAGTCTTGTGGGAAGACATCAATTCTTTCGGTCTCTTGTTGGTAAAAATATTGTTGTAAGCAGCAGTCAATTTTTTTTCTTTCGAAAGACTGCATAGTTTTATCAAGCATTTTCAAGGCAACTTGATAATTAGATGACACTGATTTGATCCTATCTTTTCACCATGGTAATTCCACAAAATATGATTTTTCCTTGAACTCTATTGTTTTTTTCAAATTTATCTATAGAAGAATGTTCAGAATATAGTAGATGTTTTGGACAAATGTTGGAAGCTTCAGATCCCAGTGAGTTAACTTGATATGTATATAGAACATTTAGATTGCTCCTGAAAAGAGCAATTCCCTTCACCATTTTCCACCCCAAGCCATTCATGCATTTAAAGTTTTGGTATTTTCCATATATTGGAAAATGTCCACTCCCAGAATTTCTTGAATAATTATTTGATTACCATCGTTATTATGCGAAAAGGCTAACTTATAATTTAATTTGGTCAAATTGGTTATCACTTGGCTTAAGTCACTGAATTTGAACTGAATATTAAATTTGTCATCTAACAAAATGGGAATAGGAAGTGATCTCCCTTTGTCAACATTTACTTCCAGTATGACTACATGTAATCTCTTACTGGTATAGGATACAAATCCTATATTATTCCAGTAAATATCTAAAACAAAAAAAAGTAGAATTGCACATGCGTAAAATTGAATCAGAATTGCTGAAAACATTTGGCAAAAAAACAGACCAAGGCAAATTGCGCAAATGTGAAAATTAGGATTTTGGATTCCAATTGGACAGAAAATAACAAATGGAACTATGACTCCTGTCAATTTTCTTAACACCTGAAAAGATGGGTTTGCAATAGGAGCCAATCAAGTGATTCAATTTGACTTATCCATGTTTCTCAATCAGCCAAGTCAGTCAGAAGGGCGTAGAAATCAGGGAGCATGGAGTAACTCTATTTAGACTCCCTGAAAGTATGTGCATTGTAGTGCATTGGATATCGGCTCGAATTCCAGCTCAATTCATTGCATTCACTTACGTGCAAATACCCTTGGGAAAGGTATTAATACATCTATTCCTTCCAGTTATGGGTTAAATAACAGGACAGATTGGGTTCTATAGCCTTGGTCGGCAACCAGTCTACCGCAGAAAGCAATGGCAACCTACTGCGGGATAATCTTCTGCCCAGTCAGTCATGTCTTAAAAGAGACATGATCGCCCAAGCGTGTATCACGTATGGCACTTAACTGACTGAAAGTATGTGCTATTTTGGTGTATGGTAGATTAATTGTTGAGGAATGAGTTCTTGCGATGACTGCACAAATTGTAAAGAATGACTGGGTCGTGATTCTGATTAGCCAGGTATAAGTTAGTAAGTGATGACCAGCCGCAGAAATTTTTCCTCCTCCCCATATTTGGCCTTGTGCCACAATTGTATATTTTATATAATAAATCGCAAGATCAGAGAGGCCAGAGAACAGACAGACAGACCGGCAGGTCTGTCACTGACTCAACCAGAAGAAGAAGAAGGAAAGGAAGACGACAACATCAAGACATTTCAACTGACTCCTAAAATTAATGTTGATAAGTACATTTTCCCCCTGATCTTGTATTTCTCACTCACACTCTCTTTTTCACCTTAAATTGATCGCCCCTTTTTTCTTTCCACCTCTTCAGTAGACACAAAAAGAAAAAAGAGAACAAGACATTACTCTCTACTTTGTTGATAGACAGTGGAGTGAACACATAGAGTGGACTTGTTTTTTGGGGTTTTTTTTGTACAAATCACATTCACTGAGACAAACTAAAAATGCATTTTTACTACCCTATCAAAGAAGATATAAAAAATACTCATTGTTTATTTTACAATTACATGTATATATTAAATATATGAATTTTCTATTCTTCTACAAACATTTCTTCTTATCGTATTGTCTTTTCTAAGATTGAAATTTGTATTGTATTTTTTGGGCAGGTTACCCTCCTTTTAATCCAGTATTTTCACTCCACACTGGAAATATCTAGATAAGTTTTTACTTAGAAATCAAAAGGATTCAGACTACAGTCAATATATTTTAATTTCTTTAATATTTCTGTGGAGAAATATGACTGCTGGCTACCTGTGTCCAAAAAGCAGTTTATAGAGATATTCTTAGCACACCAATATAACGTGACTTCTGGTAGCATTAAGTTCTTTTCCTCATTCGTATTAGCGCTCACGTGAATAAAAAGAGAAATCCCTTTCTTATGATTATTGCACAGTGACATTATATATCCCTTTGAAGAACATTGTTTACAGGAAAGGAATAATTTATCCTGAAGTCAGAGTAATCTTCATTTTTATGTTTGCATACCTTCTACTGCTTGCATCTGGCCACTCTTGATTTATAGAATAGGATACTTTGTACACTTGCCCATGGAATAGCCATGAAGTACAAAATTTATTTGTGTCCCATTAGAGATGATGGCAACATTATTTTCCTTTTCATCAAAAAAGTTTAAATTTTCATATCTTTTTCATATGCATGGAAGGATCTTTTTTTTTTTTTCTCAGTGCGCAAATGACTTAATTTTCAAATACTTCCCTTGAGGAAAGATTGAAATAATGTAAGACTGAGGAGATAACACATGTTATGCAAGACAAAACAAAATAAAGAATTTCTTTATACGAGGTTTAACATCTGAAGTTATCACTAGCATGTTTCAGGAAAAGTAATCAAACATTAAAAAGGATCAAAGTTTCGATGTTGAATAGAGTTCTTTGAAATTCCGCTGTATGGGGTTCCAGAACACCCTAGATTAAAAAGGGAGATTTAATGCAGGATATCCGGTCCACAAAAACACAACACAAATTTCAAGAAAAGACAACGCAATAAGAAATGTTGTATAAAAATATGAAAAATTTTGTATTTGACAATATACAATATAAGCAATTTGTACAATTCTGTGTATCTTTTGTTTGATAAAAAGTATCCGTTGGATTTGTGTGAATGTTGGTTGAATAGAAAAGTGTCTGTTTTGAGTGTGTAATTAAACAGCACAAAGTTTCTTTCCTTTTTATGTATCAGCTGCTAAGTAGGTGGAAAAAGAAAGTTTCAAATTGTATTGAAAAGGAGTGTGAATGAGAATTTCCGAAGGGAGAGAGAGGGAGTCAAATGAAGATAGTAGTAATTGGTAGAATGTGTGTAAAACGATGAATCAGTCTACTTAACTTAGTAAGTCTGTGTTACTTCTCCTTTCTGGTTAATGAGAGATGTGAAAAGTTTTACGGCCATTGGAGGGGTCTTGTTGCAGGTGTTTCCTCTCTTCTTTCCGTTCGTACTGGTTGAGTGGGCGAAGGATTAGTTGGTCTGTTTGATTTCAGCACCTATCGGTCTGTGTGTATCTGACACTGCACCTTTTGGATTGACTGGCGTGGCTGACTGTCTCGCTGACTAACAGTTTGACTGCTTGCTTGAGTGACGGATTAACCGACTGCTGTCTCTCAGTGACCCTCTTGTCTGACTGCTGTGACCGGTCAGGGGACCTCCTTAAATACTGAGTTCTGGTCACATGGGAGGATCCCAGAACGATTTTTTTCTTTAGCTGTGCAAAAAACCGTTTTGCTGACGTATTTTGAATTTCTCGATTTGTCATCAAATCAGGATCCAGAGTATCGCTTTTCACACTGACTTGTGAAAAAGAAAAACTTTTAGCCGTTTGGATCCTCTTTTGCAGGTGTGTAATTTTACTTTGGGGTTTTCCCAAATGTTGTAGTCATTTGAATTTGATTTTGCTGGTGTGCAACTTAGTCTATGTTTTTTAGCTGGTTAATGAATGATAGAGGATTTGTATCCTTTAACCCCCTCCCTACGCGCAGATTGATAAATATTGAAAATATTTTTCAATATGTAACGTATGTCTTGAAACGGGTAGGCTAATGTACGTGTCTACCTGATTTTGTGGTAGTGTTTTTAGGTGTTTTTGTTGGTGTAGAAAATGTTTCACTTACGTTAGTGTTTACTGGGGCTGTAGAGTGTTCCGACGTACTCTTAGTTGTGTGTAAATCTAAGTACGCTGGTTTTAGCCTGTCTATAGAGACAGTGTCTTTTTTTTTTCTTTTACGACAATTGTGAAATATTTGGGCTTTTTATCCACTACTTGAAAAGGTTCTGCATAAGTAGAGCAAAGAAGTCTTTTTACTGCTTCGTTTCGTACGAAAACATACTCACAATTGTGGGGGGTCTTTTGGTGCGTAAAGATCTTTCGTTTGTATTCTAGTGGGTGTGAAAATGAGATCGTTCATCCTTTGCTTAAATTTTTGTACGAAGGATGTAGTTGGCTGGAGGTGATTGGATTTGTTACAAAACTGTCCTGGTAACGTCAAGGACGTTCCAAAAATTATTTCGGATACTGGGCATCCTAAATCTTCTTTGATTATATTCCGGATGGACAATAATATTAAGGGCAAGTTTTGCTAACCATGTTTTAGAATCGTTATTTGCTGTTATTACTGTTTTAAATTGTCTGTGGAAACGTTCGATTAAGCCGTTGGCACAGGGGTGATAAGCCGTTGTTGTTATATGCTTAACTCCCAATAGTTTTGTGAACTCACTAAATAGCGTAGATGTGAACTGAGAACCTCGATATGTAGTTATTACTGAGGTACAGCCAAAAACAGCAATCCACTCATGTAGTATACTTTTAGAGATTGTTTCAGCAGATATATCTCTCAGAGGAACAACGACAGGCCATCTTGTGAATCTATCGATAAGAGTGTGTAGGTAACTATGTCCGTCTACTTCTAGTAAGGGCTCCACTATGTCAATGTGAAGATTCGTGAATCTGCCGTCTGGTTTTTGAAATTGCCTAGGAGGGGACTTCGTGTGTCTGTTCACCTTGCTTTTTTGGTAATTTAAACAAGTTCGAGTCCAGCTTTTTATATCCATGTGCATGTTTGGCCAGACAAAACGACTGTATGTAAAGGGCAACTTGGTGATTGCTCGACGTCCGGGATGTGAGAGGTTGTGAAAATGCATGAATATCTTCTTTCTTAATGAAAGTGGCAAGTATGGTCACGTATTACCGGTCCCAACATCGCAAAGTAATGTTTTTGTTCCAAATGGGGCGGGATGTTCCTTCAGTTGTAAAGAAGTGTCCTCTTTTACTTTCTGCAATGTGACATCTTTCTGTTGTTCTTCTGCAATGAGGTGAGCGTTTCGACATCGATAGCTTGTGTTGTGGAGCGTGAGAGTGTATCTGCCACGATATTGTCCGAAGCTTTAATGTAGAGGATATCCGAGGTACATTGGGATATGTAATCCAATTGTCGGGTATCTCTATGTGTATATTTGTCTGTATTCATATTTAAAGCATAAGTGAGTGGTTTGTGGTATGTGAAAACAGTAAAGTTTTGTCCCTCAAGCAGGTGTCGAAAAAACCTTATTGATAAGTAAATAGCAAGTAATTCTTTCGAGAAGGTACTGTATTTCTGCTGTGCTTTGTTCAATTTGAGATTGGCTCTTCTGAGTCAATTAGCTACTGGTGTAGGACAGCTTCAATTGAGTCTCCTGGGGCGTCAGTCGTCAATGTAAATGTTGCATTGGTATCGTCTCTGATATGACAGCTTAGTAAAATCTGCTAATGCTTTTTTAGCATCTTGAAATGCAGATAAAGCTTCTTCCGTCTATCAGTAATTTTGCATTTTTCTTTTGTTTTTGCAGCAACTTGATGAGTGGGGTTAAAATTTTGGAACAACCTGGAATAAATCTACGGTAGTAATTTATTAACCCAAAAAATCTCCGTAGTTGCCGTAGTGATGTTAGTTTCGGGAAGTTTTGAATTGCTGCTACTTTCTCCGGGACAGGTGTAATTCCGATTTTGTCGATCACATGGCCCAAGAAATTTAATTTTGAAACAGCAAAATCGCATTTCTGGATATTTATCTTTAAACCAAAATGTGCTAGTCTCTTGAAAACTTGTTGAATATGGTGTAGGTGTTCTTCTTTATCGCGGCTAGCGATAAGCACATCGTCAATATATGCAAATGTAAAGGGCAATCCTCTCAAAACTTCGTCAATGAGTCTGTGAAAGGTTTGGGCAGCATTACCCAAATGGCATGCTGGTGAATTCGTAGAGTCCAAAAGGGGTGGTAACTGCAGTTTTCTTTGACTTCCTCTGCTATTGGAATTTAGGAGTACGCCTTAAACAAATCCAATTTTGTAAAAACTGTGGTTCATTGCAAGCCCATGGCGAAATTGTGTAAGTGCGGAATAGGATATCTATCAGTAACAGTTTTTGCGTTGAGATTCCTAAAATCCCCACAAGGTCACCATGCGCCCGTGCCTGGCTTTGGTACCATATGTAGCGGAGAGGAGTATGGGCTCTTTGACAGACGTATGATGCCTAATTGCAACATGTGCTGAAATTCGTCCTTTGCTATTTTATGTTTCCAGGTGTAATATGCTTGGTGATGCGTGTGTGTGTGGTCCAGATGTGGTGATATAGTGTTTAGCAGTGTGGCGGATTTCATCTGTATGTGTTAAAGGCGTGGTTAGTGAAGGAAATCTTTTACTCAAGTCCTGTAGGCCATTAGCGGTTGGTATCACCGAACTAATTCCTGTTGACTTATAGATGGAGATGATTCCCTTTGTTCTTAGCTTTGTTTTGCTGTCGCTGAGACAGTGTGTAGCCATATTCACTGATAAGTCGAAATGGGCTAAAAAATCTACCCCTCGAATAGGTGTTTTTACATTTGCTTGGGTGAAAATGCACGGAAAGGATCTCCGCTTGCCTAAATCGAGCGTTAGTGATATCTCACCGTAGGCCTCTATTTTTGAGCCATTCGCTGCCTGTCGTGTATATGTAGAGAAAGTGGGCGTGTTTTTTGTATTCAGTGGGATAACACTGATTTGAGTGCTGGTGACGACTGAAAATAAATATCCGTTATTTTTGTCTCGGATGTAAAATAGACGACTCTCCAGCAGCTAATGTCATCTTTAATTGCTGCTGGCATACTCGTTTCCCTGGTTTTGTGTAGGAATATGGAAGGTTTTTGAGTTAAATTTGCATGGTTTTGTACATTTCCTTGTATCTTTTCCGAATTTATAATGATACCAACAGGTATCGTGAGTCACTTGATTGTTGCGGGGCGTTGGAGGAAGTCGACCCTACAACGTTAAATTTTGATAAGTGTAAACAGCCAAGACAATGAGGAGACAAAGGCAGAGGTATGAACAATAACAACTTTGGTGTTTATTTATGTAAGGTGGTACAAGTTATTGTTCGGGTAGGCTCCTGGTCCGGAGAGTAGCTACTTCTATGGAGTTGGTGCGGCGAGCGTTGGGCCTCATCCAGTGCCGAGTCCAAGTGGAGCGTTCGTAGCGGTAGCTGGTCGGCTGAAGATACTGGAAGAATCGCCTGGTTGTTTGGGACGTGTCCGTCTTCGGGCCCAGATTGATGTGGCGAGCGTGGAAGCGAGCTCGTATCAGTGGATGGCACTTGACGAGAGGCGGAGTCCCTAAACAGGGCTGAGTCGAGTTAAGGTCGTCACGGATGCGAGACCGTACCGAGAGGTTAGGTTAAGGCGGCGGAATCCTTAAGCAGGGCCGAATCGAGCTAAGGTCGTCGCGAATGCGAGACCGTACCGAGAGGTTACGGAAGCGGAATCCCTAAACAGAGCCGAGTGATGCGACTCCGGGTGGCCGATTCGACTGCCGAAGCAGGATCAGTGCCAGAAGCTGGTACTGCGGTTTCGATGGCTGATCGACTGCTGGAAAGCAGCATCAATAACAGATCGGGTTGCGACCTTGATGGCCGATTCGACTGCCGGGAGGCAGAATCAATGTCGAAAGCGCGGGTTGCGACTTTGATGGCCGATTCGGCTGCCGGGAGGAAGGATCAATGCCGAAAGCGCGGGGTGTTATGACTAGACAACTCCAATACTTACTCTTCTCCCCCACTTGAGAGAGATGTGACACAAGGTCATTTTTAACGTGGGGAATCTGAGCGCATACGCCCAGGTACTGGTCAAAACATTATCTATCCACCATGGTGGATAGGTTCAAAACCAGTCCAAACTGGTTTTAAAATGGTCTTGGAGGTGGTAGCGTGACAACTCCAATATTTACCCTCCTCCCCCACTTGAGAGAGATGTGACACAAGGTCTTTTTTTAACGCAGGGAACCTGAGCGCGTACACCTAGCTACTGGTCAAAACATTACCTATCCACCGCGGTGGATAGGTTCAAAACCGGTATAAACTGGTCTTAAACTGGTTGTATTTGGTCTTAATTTGGTGACCCCAGCTCGAATCCCGGGGACAACGCCAATATTTAACATCCTCCCCCACTTGAGAGAGATAGAACACAAGGTCTTTTTTAACGTGGGGAACCTGTGTGTGTACGCACAGGTACTGGTCAAAACATTACCTATGCACCGCGGTGAATAGGCTCAAAACGAGTCTAAACTGGTCTTAAACTGATATTATTCGGTCTTAATTTGGTGACCCTAGCTCGAAGGCCGGAGACAACTCCAATATTTACCCTCCTCCCCCACTTGAGAGAGATGAAACACAATGTATTTTTTAACATGGGGAACCTCAGCGCGTAGGTAATGCTCAAGATATTCCCTATCCACCACAGTGGATAGTTTCAAAACCGGTCTAAACTCGTCTTAAAATGGTCTTATTCGGTCTTAATTTGGTGCCCCCAGCCCGAAGGCCGGGGGAACCTTAATATTTACCCTTCTCCCCCACTTGGGAGATATGTGACGCAAGGTTTTTTTTAACGTGGAGAACCTGAGCGCATACGCCCAGGTACTGGTCAAAATATTACCCATCTACCACAGTGGATAGTTTCAAAACCGGTCTAAGCCAGTCTTAAATTGGTCTTATACTGGTCAAAACATTACCCATCCACGACGGTGGATAGGATGAAAATCGGCCTTAAACTGGTCTTACTCGGTCTTAATTTGGTGACCCCAGCCCGAAGTCCGGGGACAACTCCAATATTTACCTTTAGCCCCCACTTGAGAGAGATGTGACACAATGACTTTTTTAACCTGGGAAACCTGAGCGTGTACGCACAGGTACTGGTCAACACATTACCCATCCACCCCGGTGGATAGGTTCTAAACAGGTCAAAGTTGGTCTTAAACTGGTCTTATTCGGTTTTGGTGACCCCAGCCCGAAGGCCAGGGGCAACTGCAATATTTACCCTTCAAGGCCACTTAAGAGAGATGTGACACAGGGTCTTTTTTAACCTGGGGAACCTGAGAGTGTACGCCCAAGTACTGGTCAAAACATTAGGTTGAGTGGGCGAAGCATTAGTTTGTTGGCACTGGTCTCTTTGTTTTCGGCGCCTATCGGTCTGTGTGTATCTGACTCTGCTTCTTTCGTGATTGACTGGCGTGGCTGACTGTCTCGCTGACTTACGGATCGACTGCTTGCTTGAGTAACCGACTGCTGTCTCTCAGTGACCCTCTTGACTGACTGCTGTGACCGGTCTGGGGACCTCCTTAAATATTGAATTCTGATAACGTGGGAGGATCCCAGAACGATTTTTTCTTTAGCTGTGAAAAAACCGTTTTCCTGACTTATTTTGAATTTCTCGATTTGTCAACCAATCCGAATCCAGAGTATCGCTTTTCACACTGACTTTTGAAAAAGAAAATCTTTTAGCCGTTTGGATCCTCTTTTGCAAGTGTATAATTTTACTTTGGGGTTTTCCCGAATGTTGTAATCATTTGAATTTGATTTTGCGGGTGTGCAACTTAGTCTATATATTTTTAGCTGGTTAATGAATGATAGAGGATTTGTATCCTATAGCTGTTCTCATTAGAAGCTAATAATGTATCATCGAATTATTTCACATTTAACACATGGGGCTCTGAGGTTTGATGAATAGTCAGGAAAGAAAATGTGTACATTTAGTGGTCGAACATATTCAAGTAATATTCAAAAAGCGTAAAGTAAGTTCAGAGTTGGTTACACATAAAGTTATATGATTGTATTCAACATGGATAAAAATGTATATTTTAAGGTTTCACATGAAAGTATTACAGAATGTGTTTTTACGTACTTACTTTCAACAGTAGAAAAAGTCCTTGCAATCAACCCTCACTTCAATATTGTTTAACTACCACAAAATAAGGGTCGTTAATAGATTTACTGCTATTTCGTAGTTGTCATCTTCTAAGGTAAGATGTGAAACTAGTTGAAGAGCATATAGCTGGTAATATTATAGTGGGTTATCCGTTATAGTGAAGTGTATTTGTGTGTTGAAACAGATTAACTGAATTTGGCTTTGTTAGTAGATAGCCCACTATAAGAGGGGTATAAAATAAGAAAATCAAATTGTGTATAAAAACAACACACACACACACACACACACATATATATATATATATATATATATATATATATATATATACATATGAAGGTTTTTTTTACAAATAAAAGTAATGTCTTTTGGATGGATTTAAAGGTCGTTAAAAATGTTCATAGCATTAATTGCCGAAAAGGGTTTGTGCGTATGTATGTATGAGCGTTTGTTTGTTAGGAGTGTCTTTAAAGTCTCCGCTCAGTCGATCGGGTGCGTAGCTCAGTGAACAGTGAAGAAAAAGATGAGAGAGAAAGGAGAGGCAGCATAATACGATTGCTTGACGTATGTCAAGGGACGTGTTAATTATGCTTGTATTTTCTCAACTGGCGATGCTTCCTGCGTCGTCCTTTTATTTCGTTTTCGGTGCTCTGAACAAGTCATTTGGAAATTAACACCCGGATTTAATTCTGGGCTTCCCATTGGACGATAAACAAAATTCACGTCGGCTTGCAAAAAGGGTCCGTAAAAGGAATTTGATATTTTTTTTATTTTTGGTTCACTACCGAAACTTCTGCGTGGAGCTCAGATGCGTAAAGACCAGCTTTGGTCATTTGCTATCTGGACCTCCGGTCCCTCGATTGCTCGGTATCACCACATATAACTTTCGCCCCAGTAAACGCAGTTTTTTTTTTTTTTTGTAATAAAAATGTTTCTTCTTGCTTCCATTTAACCGTTCTACCGGACTTCGTTCTCGTTTCTGGTTTGTTATCATTAGTTTCCTTGGGGCAAGGTAGGGCGTTATCCAAATCCGGTCTTGATTAGATGGAATCTTTTGATTTTATATTTTCAGAAATATTCAGGTTTTAGTCTCTCTATTGAAACCTTACTATGTACGTCATTTGATCTTTTTATAGAAAAATATTTTTCATGATGAGTTAATACCTGGAATGGACCTGTATACGGAGCTTCCAACGGTTTTCTTACTCTACCTGTCCTTAGTCAGATACTTTTACATGTTTGTAAGCCTTTTGGAATGTAGGAATTAGGTATTGAATGCAGGTGTCCCCTGGATAACTTGTCCATGTCAAATTTTTACATTTCGTCGGCTAGAATTTTAGCGTGCGAGTTTGTTATTTCACTATTCTTGCTCTTGGTATGGTTGATTAATAATCGGGGAACTTGTGCATGACTCCCAGTTACTGCAGTCGATTTCGCCGTAATTTCTGTTATTGGGCATGCTTCTATCCACCTCGTATTTCTATCGATCCATGTTAATAAATATCGGTATGGTGAAAAATGAGTCAGTTTGGTTCTCTACTGGTGGTAAGGGACAATATCTACATGCACTGTTTCAAAACAACTGGAAGGTAATTCAAATGGATTAACTTTACTCTTTGTGTGTTTTATTATTTTTGCTTCTTGGCACTATTGGCAGTCTGTGCATCAGGTTTTTATTGACTTGTCCATCTTCGGCTAATAGTATCTGGATTTTATTATTTTTCTTGAAGATGTTATTCCCGGATGTGATAGATTATGCAGACTGTCAAATACCGATTTTCTGAGCCTCTCTATCACAAAATGTCGTGTCACATAATATGGTTTCATTTTTATTTGTGTATGGTTTCAGTTGATCTTTGAATGCCTGAATTTCATTGTCAGTAGCTTGATATTTCATTATTTCTTGTAAGTCACATACATCAATAGTGATAGCATTGACAGGTTGTGATAAACAATCAGCTACTATATTTTGTGAGCCTCTTATATGTGAAATGCCATTCACATATTTGCTGATAAAACAGAGGTGACGCTGTTGTTTTTCTGATTTTAGGGAAGATTGGCTTTTAAAAGCACTGCAATGTAGTTTGTGATCCGTCAGTCACATCACATTTCGCTTTCTATTAATTATTTAAAATAGAGCATTGCTAGATAGGCAGCTAGTACTTCTCTGTCAAAAGTGGAATATTTTTGTTGGGTTTGGGATAATTTCATTGAAAATAAGCCTATGGGGATATGTTGATTAACAATCATTTGGTGAAGTGCTGCACCCACCGCATAATTCGAACTGTCTGTTACAAGTTGTTAGTTGTTAGCTTCCGAGCTGGGGAAAACCAAAACAGTTACATTTGATAAAGAGTTTTTTTATATTTTGGAAAGATTCAATTTCTCTCTTTGTTAAGGTTAAGGATTTTGAATTTTGGTTTAAACGTATTTTTTCCGTGAGAGGTAATATGATATTGCTGAAATTTGGCACAAGTTTCCTATAAAATTTGCCATTCCAAGGAATCGGCATAGTGATTTAGAATCGTTTCGTTGAGGAAATTCACTTAATTCATTAAACATTTTAGCACCGGATTTGAGACCATTAGCAGAAGTGTGAAATCCTAAAAAATCTAACTCATTAGCACTAAATATGCATTTGGAGAGATAAATTTTTAAATCGTACTCACAAGGATTTGTAGTACTAGGTCGACATGCTTGGAATGAGTTTCTTCATCTTCTGAGAATATAAGGATATCGTCGATATATACAAAGGTATAATCAGTATCACGAAAGATATTATCCATCATTCTTTGAAAAGTGCATGATGTGTTCCGTAGTGTTTCTTAAGCGTCAGTTGCCATGTTTAGTTTGTGTTAAAAAGAAATATTCTAATCACACTGAAAGTTCAAATTTTTTTTTGTGTGTGTATATATATATATGTGTGTGTGTGTGTGTGTGTGTGTTGAAATCATGTCACGGTCACCAGTTTATAGTGGGTTATCCATTATTGTGAAGTGTATTTGTGTGTTAAAACAGATTAACTGAATTTGGCCTTGTTAGTAGATAGCCCACTATAAGTGGTGTATAAAACAAGAAAATCAAATTGTGTATAGAAACAACATTTGTATATATATAGATTTTTTGTTCACCACCGGAACTTCTGCGTGGAGCGCAGATGTGCAAAGACCAGTTTTGGTCATTTGCTATCTGGACGTCTGAGAGCAAACATCCGGTCCCTCGCTTGCTTGGTATCACCGCAATATAACTCTTTGAGCGGGCTAGCATTGTTTTCATAGAATTGATGGAATTAGTACGGTTGTAAAATTGTGCTATAAAATTCTCGAACTCAGAAGGATTAATACCACTAAAAGTTGCATATAATTTTTGGGAATTGAGATCAGAATGGCTGTTTGAAAAAGAACTGGCTTCGCTGTCGTGAGAAGTAATTATTTCTTATTATTATTGACACTGATTTAAAAACTATTGTAGGGGTGTTCAGCCGTATCTGCGAAAAGGGTCGTGTGTCATAATCAAACTACCCACATTTAATAAATCAGAAGGTTAAACAAGCATCAAAGGATAAAAAAGAGCTCTTAATGGAAACGTAGAGTCCGCGTATAGCACACTTCCGGTTCGCTACCGGAAATACTCGACTGACTTGGCATCGAGCTGAACAGTCAACCAGAACACTGAACAGTCAACGCTAATCTCGAGGTCTTTCCACTACCACTTTATGTAGTGATAGGAACAGTCCATTATTAGAACAAAGGTGGAGAGCGTCCCAACAATACCATATTGTTCTGAAACCGGACAGCCATCCTGACATCCACTCACTCAGGAAATGTACCATCTCTGAGAGATGAGATTAAGACCAAGCTGAATGACATTATGAAACACGGCATCATTATTAGAGTAAGTGAGCTTACAGAATAGGTTGAGAGCCTAGTGTATGTGCACACGAGTAATGGCAAATACTCCGTCTGTGTTTGGATCCCAAGGATCTAAACAGAGCAACCATGCGATCACCTACAAGACTCCCACAATGAAGGAGCTCACACACTAACTCACTGGTGCTAAGTACTTTTCCGAACTGGATGCTATCAATAAGAATAGATACTGGTCAATCAAGATCAATCCTAAATTACAGCTACTGACCACCTTCAACTCTCCTTTTGGAAGGTATTGCGTGAACTAAGAGACATGATTTTGCAAGGTTGGCCTTGTAGGGAGACAATAGTTGTCTTCTCTTAAGGGGAACAACAGTTGTCTTCCTTTTTTGAGGAACTCTTTTTTATCGGGGTTCAGTTCCCTTCCCGGCTTGAGTGGGATGGCCACGAAGACCAATTGCTGGCGTATCAGTATGTCGTTTCTTATCTAGTCTTGCTAAAAACATTCTCGTCCATTTGGAGAACATGAACATTCTTCTTGTTTTATAACTTACTTAAACATTTTTAATGTATTGTTACTTGTTTGTGTTTTATTAAATGCCTATTTGTTATTGCCATGTAACTTGCCCTTTTTTACCGCACGTGCTACGGCAGCGTGTTAATATTTATTGTTTAAAAGTTTATATTAGTATCGCGTAGCTGAAAATATCGCAACCCAAAATATCGCAAACCAGTTCGCAACCCAAATCTAATAGCCTGATGCATTCAAAGATGTTGGCAAGGATATGCAATTATACTGGCTCTATTGGGGTGTCAGTTAGTCAGTTAAGTGCTATACGTGATACGCGCTTTGGGCAAACATGTTTCGAAAGAGACATGACTGACTGGACAGAAGATTATCACGCAGTATGTTGCGATTGCTTTCTGCGTTAGTGGTTGCCAGCCAAGGCTATAGAACCCAATCTGTCCTATTATTTAATCCATAACTGGAGGGAAGAGACGAATTAATACCTTTCCCAAGGGTATTTGTGCGGCAGTGAATGCAAAGAATTCAACTGGAATTCGAACTCGGATCTCCGATTTGTCGTTCCGAGTCGATATCCATTGCACTGGGATGAGCTAGCCATAAAAAATGGGATTCTTGCTCAAACGTGAGCGAATCATTATCCCAAAATCTATGCAAGGAAAGGTACTTCGTAAGATTCACTATAGCCATCAAGGAATCGAAAAGTGCAAGTTGTGAACAAAAAGGTCTGTATTCTGAAAGGATATATGTGTAGAGAGAAAAAGAGACAGAGAAAGAGTTTCACTGTCATTCTATTTGTAAAGTTTTACTATTACCCACCACTTAATACTCCATCTCAAACCTGCAAGCACCATGCTAAACACGTCTCACTGGAATCACAGACACGTACTAGCACTACAGAAAACAAAACAAATCTGGCTGGATAATAAAGCCACCGGCAAGATTCAGTGAACAATACAACAAAATATTTTTTCAATATTTGTCTCATACTTCTGACTTGTTTTCTTTCACTGCAATTTTTGGATTTCTTATTAAAAGGAAAGGTTTCTGTGTGAACACAACAGAACAGTATTTTTTTAAATTTTATTTCTTGTTTTATGAAACCAGAATAAATAAATAAATATTGTATAAAAAAAAGAGTTATTGTCCTTAGTCTGTGGAACACACCTATTAGGAGAATAAAACATGGCATCCTACGTTTGAAACCTATACAAATGTTGTCTTTACGTATGACTACAGTTTCCATTGTTTTGTTGGTCGCAGATCATTTGTTCTTCAGAGCGGGGTCACCTTTTGTGTTTAAGCTTGTTGCGGTGTATGGAGTCATTAATTGTGAACGCTAGTTGAATGATATACTTGAGATCTGAGTGATTAAACAGTTTGACAAAAAATCTACTTGTTTGAAGTACTGCGTCATCAGAGTGCTATGTATATATATATATATATATTATATATACAGAGTGCTATATATATTTTCTAGTGAGTCAGAATGTAGCACATTCTGGAAAATATTTCGGCAGTAGTTTTTTTTTTTTTTTTTTTTTTTTTTTTTTTTTTTACACTGAAAAAGACAACAAAAATATCGGTAGAGATTCCAGCGGTTGAAAACTTTGGTTTGCAAAATTGTTGAGCTGATGCTGGTAAAACTGATACCGAGTGTTGACGCATGTTTGGTAAGGACTTTTTAAAAATATCTGGATTGTCAATTTTTCTTGGAGGTGCAGCTATCTTCAGTCTCAATAAACCATACTTGCAGATGCCTTAGTCGTTTTTATTAAATTAAAAAAAAACGTCAATGAGCTGATGTTGAATATATCAAATCTTTTTCTGTAAAGACTGGGAAAGGCTGCAGTTTTGATTTTTATAATAATGAAAATGAGGGTCAGTATCCATGTAGACTGCATATTCTCTGCGTTTTCACCATTATGTAGGGACCAAAATTCCTCTGTGCTCTCACCACCAATATGTAGGGACTATAATTCCTCTGGGTGTTCTTGTTCAGGGTCATCCTTTATGTAGGCTGCGAATTCTAGTTGTGGTCAACATCATGTAGAAATCAGAATTCCTTTGTCAAGGTATTTTCTATTGGTTAATTCGTAAATATAAGTGTTCTTTTTATTAGCTCCTGAAAGTGTATAGGTGAATGTAAAGTTGGATCAAAATTCTATTAGTTTTTAAAATGATACTTACTACATAGATATTCCGTAAAATAAGGATAAATTAAAATAGGTTCCTTCTAATTATGCTGTTGCATTGAAAGTTTTATATAGGGTAATCAAAAGTTTAGAAAAGACTTACTCTATGATTATTTCACTGTTTTTCATAAACAGGAAATTGAGGGAATCGTGGAACGTATATCTGTTTCCTTTAAAAATTATGGAAATATATCTGGATACCTCATAGGCCTGTAATTAAAAGTGATGTACAGATCACCACTAAAATTAAACTAGTATTTAATTATTTACTTAAAACTGGTGGTGCACCAGCGTTAAATGAAGCCGTTTACCCTGGTGTCAATTTGATGACCAACATGTTAGATTTGATAATGTCGTTTCGAAGTAAAAATATAATTTCTTGGCTTAGAAAGGCTTTTCTTATGATAAAGTTAAAAAATAAAAATGATAGAAATAAATTGTTTTCTCTTAAAAGAAGGTGAAAATTTAATTTTCTATCCATATACAACTTTGATCCTTGGCTTTATAGCAAGTCTTTTTATGCTGAATTTTATTATCCAATACCATAATGATTTATGAACTATTAGTGTTGATAATTTAATTAAGACGAATAATTCTCCTGTAGAATTGTCACACTTATATAAAGAATCCATGAAAAGAATGGCAGATGGAAAATTTGTGTTCGTGTAACTTAAATTTGCAAGGAATTAAAAATCTAGAAGATGATAAAAAATTGTAGAACACAGTAAGTAGTGACTTGAAAAAAATTTAGTTTGTAAGTATTGTTGAGATGTGTAAATCTTGTAGAAAGCTACGTGATTTCTCATTTCCTAGGTGCCTGAGGTTCGCTCTATTTATGCGTGTATCTCGTTTGCATACCACGCTACACCTCCCTGAACCTGAGAGGTTTGATGCCCTTAGTTGCTCTATTGCCTCTTCTGAGTATTCTGGATAGTCTGCATCACTCTTCTGTCTGTTTTTCTGTGTTTCTCTGTGTCCTCTTTAATGGAGATCTTGGTTTAGATTTATCTTCCTTTTCTAGGTCTGTTAACTCATTTCCACTTTGCTCTATGTTCTGTTCTGCTTCAGTTTCTGTGGTGGAGACTTACCTCGCCGAAATAGCTTGTGGGTATTTGTGTCTTCTCAGAGTGTAGTTCGTAGACGAATTAATAACCACTGTGCCAGCTGCTACTCGTAGAACCCGGAACACTGCTTCACTAGGGACTCCGTTTCCTGCATGACTGCCATCAAGGGAATTAGACCCTTGGGTGGACCAAGTTCCTCCTCGTGATATGGCAGCAACCATCCGTTACGTTGCCATAGCAAGAGTTCTTTCTCGTACGCATCCCGGGCATGGTCTGGCACAGTGTACTCTTGCACGTTATTTGTCAGCTCGCCGGGCGAGCGACCACTTGCCCATTTCCATGTTGCAGTCCACGCTCTATTTTCCCTCCTTATGTAGATTCAACCACTTGCGTGGCACTCTGGTGAGGCAATCTGCGCGGTTTTGACAGGATTTCACCAGCGTGACATCCATGGTCAATCCATATTCTTCCATTAATGTCCGCAGTGTTCCCAAGCGTCGTCTCACTAGCATTTCACCAGCCGCCTTAGTGTTCACGGGCTGAGACTGTTCAACTTCCAATTTTATTCTGCCGTGCCTCCGGCACTTCAAATCCTCTGTCTCCTTTTACTCCTCATTTCATTTCATAGTTTCGCATTTCTACATCTTCAGGCTTGAACTCAGTTCTGAATTAATCAGCGTGAGCTAATATAGGTTGCTCCTTTTTTTTTTCTAGTACATCCGTGCTCTGTCCTGTTTGTAAGGCGAACTTCGCTCTTTCTGACTCTGCCTCCTTGTCTTTTTTTTACCAGACTTTCTCTTCTGTGGCGAACAACATGGTTATTGGGGCTCTAATTTTCCTGCCCATTAAATCTAATGGGCTTTGCTTTTTATCCATATGAGGAACCGTTCGATAGCTAAAAGTAAATTAGGGAGATACGCCTCTATATTCTGATTAAAAGATGAAAACGCCTTTAATCTCATTTTTACTGTTTGGACCATCCTTTCTGCTATGCCATTGGATTGTAGGTGATATGGTAGCGTCTTATATGGTATACATTCTTTTTTTTTAACCAAGACAATAAATTTTCATCGCAGAATCCCGATGCGTTATCAATGACAATGGTTTTAGGTACACCGTTTCTTGCAAATATTGTTCTCAATATTTGTTTCATGGTTACTTCTGGCCAGCCCGAAAATGACTCTACTAGGATTAAAAATAAATCAATATCTCTAATGTGGGTATGGTCCTTTGACCAGTGCTCCCCTCTTTAAGCCATGTGTGTAATTTGGTTTGTTTAAATGTTTTAATTACCACCCATTTAGAGCATCTTCGTATATGTCCTTTAATATCTTTGGAATATCCCGGACAGCTCAGCCTTCTTTGCATAACTGTCACACCGCAATTTAGATCGTCGTACACATTTTTAATTATTTCCGTCCTTAAAATCTGGGGAGGCACTATTGCGGCTGCATTACATATAATGCCTTTATCTACCATTAATGTATTTCTTGCTTCTTTGTAGTGATACCAGGGACCGGGTGTTTGCCCTCTGAGGTCCAGAAACAAATGACTAAAACTAGTCTTTGCGCACCTGGTTCCAAGCAGATGTTCCGGCAGAAAACCAAAAATTAATAAATATCAAATTCCTTTTCGCGAGCTGACGTGAATTTTGTTTATCGTCCAATTGAAAGCCCAAAATTAAATATGGGTGTGAATTCCCAAATGACTTGTTGGGACCCACAAAGACGAAATAAAAAGCCGACACAGGAAGCATCGTCAGTTGAGAAAATACGAGTATAATTAGCACGTCCCTTGACCTCGTCAAGCGATCACCCCATGCTTGCCTCTCCTTTCTCTCTCACCTTCTTCTTCGATGTTCCCTGAGCCACTTACCCGATCAACGGAGTGGAGATATCAAAGACATTCCTAACTGACAAATGCTCACACATACATACGCACAAATCCTTTTCGGCATTTACTGCTATGAACATTTTAACGACTTTTGAACCCATCCAAAAGACATTACTTTTATTTGTAAAGAAACCTTAATTGATATATACGTATATATAAATGTTGTTTCTATACACAATTTGATTTTCTTGTTTTATACCCCACTTGTATTGAGCTAAGTACTAACAAGGCCAAATTCAATTAATCTGTTTCAACACACAACTACGCTTCACTAGAACGGATAACCCACTATACCGTAAAAGGTTTGTAGTGAGACACGGTCTAATATCCCACTTGTTTTATATTTTATGGCTAAGTTGAATAACAATGAACACACAGACAAATAATGATTGAAGAAAATTCTGGATTTTGGAAACAACGAAACAAATAACATTGATATTCATAACATCTACAAAATATGAAGTTGAAAATATATGCTGAGAAAGTGATGAGAGAAAGTAATTGTGACTTTAAAATTAATTGTCCATGAATTGATGTAAAAATAAATTCTCTCGCTTTTATGTTCAATAAAACGCAATTAGTAAAAATTAAAATGGTTTTAGTTAACTCTTTTTCGCCCATAAACAAAAAAATAAAACGCTTTTCATTAACCCTCTTTTGTCCGTACGCCATGTTAAATATTGTCATACATTTGGCATACATAATGTCAAAATCAAACACCATAATTTTAATGGTCAACCTTAAAATTCTTGATGACGTTATTCTTGGTAAGTAACTCCTTTCACGGATTGAATAAGAATTCCAAGGGTTCGTGATCTGATTTTAACAGGAATCTTTTACCCAACAAGAAATTCTGTGCTCTCTCCATACTCCAGACTATGGCCAATGCTTCCTTTTTTATATTAGAATAATTACATTCTGTCAACGACTAATTTCTGGAAAGATACATGATTGGGTGACCCTCTTGTGATACAATAGCCGCTATGGCATGTTCCCTTACGTCAGTCGTTAAAGTAATTTCTTTTCTCGGGTCCAAGATTTTTATTACCAGCTTACTTGTTAAGGCGTTCTTTTAATGCTTTGAAAGGATTACTTTGCTTCTTCATCCAATTTAATTCTGCGTTTTTTACGCATTTTTCCAAATGGTTCAATGAGTTCGCTATATCCCGGAAGATATCTGCTGCAGAACTTAATTAATCCTAAGAAAGATTCCAATTTTTTCTTGTTTGTGGGCTTCGCTACTTTTGTAATTTTGTTTGTTAACTTCTTGTCAGGGAATATTCCTTCTCTAGATATTTGATATCCTAGATAAGATTTTTTTCGCAGTCTAGTTCACATTTGTCTCTGTTTATCGTCATGCCTAACTGATTTAATCTTAGTAGGACTTGTTCCGTTTTGCGCTTTAATTCGTCCTTGGTGCAAGCTCCCACGCATATATCATCTTGATATATTATTATGTTCTCCACTTCTTCTATTAAGATCTTCTTTATAGGTCTCTGAAAAATATAACTTGCTGTTTTAATTCCAAACGGCAGGCAAGCTCATCTTAATAATTCCAACGGTGTATTTATTGTAGTAACCTCGTTAAATTTGTCATCTATTTCAATTCGGTTATATGCTGATTTGAAGTCAATCTTTGCAAAATGCTTTATGCTTGAAAATTCATGACTCGCGGTTTCAATACTTCGTAGAGGAAATGAATCCGAACATATCTGATGGTTAATCCCAATTTTGTAATCGCCGCATATTCTAATGTCTCCGTCGGCCTTTTTAATGGCAACTATTTGTGAAGCCCAGTTACTTCCCCTATAAAAAAAATCTATTTTTTGTTCTTCAGATTCCTTTGAATTAATCAATTTCGATGTATCGACTTTTAACATATCTGTTAGTAGCAATCCGTTGTCTTTATGGGTATGGGTATGATTTCGAAACGATTCTTTGTTTCAAATGTTCCTTTGAACATGCCCAATTCTTTATAAGTGGTTCAATCGAATTGTTTTAATTGTGAGGTAGACTTTTTTAGTCTAGGCTTTCCCATGTCCTGCTAAAATTCATTGGAATTAGTGTAACGTTACTGGCGGTATCTACCTGTATCCGAAAATATTTCCCATTTATGTTTACTCTTTCCCTGCTTTTCATTAGCGTATTTACTGTGAATATTTTCGTTTTTTCTGTAGCAATTCGCGTGTTTTCAATTTCTTCAACTTTCCTTTTGTATTTACATACCATCTGAAAGTAATCTTTTTGCAGATTAGGCAAGTTTCACCGAAAGTTGGGCATTTATTTTTTCTCTTTCATACTTACTTGCACTGAACTTTGTATTTCTTCATGTTATATGTCTCCCTCTTATTCTGCTGTTGGTTGAACTATTGTAACACCCCAACTGACTGTCCGAACAATTTTCTCCGGCGGCCGTTCTCCACGCTGCGATGTTTGCCGGGAGTTTGTTGAAAATGTCGGAGCCTCAAGCTGGGGGTACAAGATTAAACTATAAGGAACACACTTCCACAACTTGGATGAGTTGAAAGGATGCTTTATTTTGTTTAGAGTTAGCTTTTTCGGTTGGGGCAGGTGAATGTGACGCACAGCTCCAACTCTAATTAATAGAGATCAACAAATCCGAACTGACCGAAACAAGACGAACGGAGATTCTACTCACTCAACTGACTGACTCACTTAACTAACTTCTATTTATTTAAAAGGAATCCGGAAATCCGGAAATGCTTTAGACCACCGGTGATAAACATTGGCGACTGTAAGTCTGAAATTTCAGTTATCTTTTTTTTATTATCTTAATAAAGCTTCCGCCGGAAAATTCTTAATGTGTGGTCAAGATACAGTAAAACACAGCCTTTGACCGGGTCATTCGAAAACCCACCTCCTGAACTTTATCTCTTTATCACATTAAATCACTGAGTCAAATATTTACCGGAAGAGTGGTAGAATTTAAAACAGTAATCGGATACCTTTGTCTCTTCCACAATTTTCCTCATAAAAGAAAAAGCGTTTATTTATTTATTTTTTCCTCTTCTTTTTCACTTTTGTTAAATATGTTTTTAAACTATTTTCTATTCTTAACCATTTTCTATTTTAATCTATTATAATAAAATACATATATGCCTAGTTATCGTGTCACATTACCTCCCCCAATGGATCTTGTCATTTATGTCAATAAATTACAATAAACAAAAAAAAAAAAAAAAAAAACATGACACGATGCTTCTTCATGTCGGTACGTCATCACCACCAAAAATTATTTTGATCCCCCAGGGATATTCTCCTCCTCTCCACAACCATCAATTATGAAATTTCTTATTAATCCATACCATTTCTTTGTATTTCCCCAACCCATTTTTCTTTTTATTTCAACAACCAATTCCTCAATTTTTGTCTTTGTAGCCGGTGGCATCAATGAATCCACGCATTTGGTTTATCGCTACGTATGAGGGTCAATTCTTTGTTAACGAACACCTTTTTCAACTTAGTGTTTTGCTTTCCGCTTTACTTCTTCCCTTTTATTCCTGAAAGAGACTCCACTCTTCGTTAATTCATCTCCTGTTACCATTTTCCAGCTACAAGTCTCTGGGCCTTTCCTGCATCCCCCCAAATGAAACCTTGTCATGATGGAAGTTTGCTGAGGACGTCCCCTCCCAATGGGGTCAATGGCGCCCGACAAAATGATTGAAGCATAGTTTACACAATAAATTCAAGAGAGGGGTGTTTCCACCCTCTCCCCCAAAGAAAAAAAGAAATTTAAAAAAAATTAATGAACACAAGGTGACAAAATAGTCATAACTCTGAGCAAATCTATAAATATAGGAGCGATGTAATTGCTCCTCATTATCAGTCTCTTTTAAAGTTCTCCAAACATATTCCATTTTCCCTTCTTTCTCTTTTTTTCTTTTAAACAAAAACAAAAAAAAGTAAATAAATGTTCCTAAAATGTTTCTTTCTGTTTTTCTCAAAAATATTTTTTTCATCATCATCATCCTTTTTTTCTTCTTTCAAACAAAACAACAAAAAAAAGTAAATAAATGTTTCTAAAATGTTTCTGTTTTTCTCAAAAAAAAATTTTTTTTTCACCATCAACCTTTTTTTAATTTTTTCAAAACATATTTTTGTTGTCGTTTCTCTCTCTCATTTTTTAACGTAATAACACACACTATTCTTTTTACTTTTACCCACTTTTTTTCAAACAGTCCTTTTTGATCCTTCTCTTTTTTTTCACACCGTTTGCGTTGTTTCTATCTCTCTTTTTCTTCAACTTTCTTTTCAAAATTCATACCTTTTAATCGCAAAATAGTCACACATTTTTTTCCAATCCATTTTTTATACACGCACAGTTGTTTCTTGCTCTCTCCCTTCCTCTTATTTTTTTCATCTATTTTCTCATTATCAATCTCTTTTTCAACCAAACATATTCCATTTTCCTTTCTTTTTTTCTTTTAAACAGAACAACAAAAAAAAGGTCAATAAATGTTTCTAAAACGCTTATTTCTGTTTTTCCCAAAAATACTTTTTTTTTCATCATCATCTCTTTTTTTTTCAAACAAAACAACTAAAAAAAAGTAAATAAATGTTTCTAAGATGTTTGTTTTTTCAAAAAAAAATTTTTTTTCCATCTTTTTTATATTTTTTTAACACATTTTTTTCGTTGTTGAACACACCCACTTAGTTTTTCTCTCTCTCACTTTTTTTTTCATATATAGTACTTTTTTAAGCACCCATTCACACTGTTTGAGTTGTTTCTATCTCCCTTTTCCTTTCTCTTCAAAATTCATACTTTTTCTCTCAAAGTACTCACACTTTTTTCCATCAGTTCATTGTCCTTTCTTTTTTTTTTTTTTTTTTTAACGCACAGTTGTTTCTTGCTCTCTCTCTTCTTCTTACTTTTTAATTTTTTTTTTTTTTTAAGCACTCACATTTTTCTTTATGTGCATGCTCCTGGAACACCCTGTCCATTAGAAGGAAGAGGAATATGGAATATCAGTTCTTTTTTTCATTTTTTTTTTTAAACCTCCAATCGTACGGTCGATAGTTGCAACTGTTCCTCTGCCTGGGTCCCTTTCTCAGGACCAGTTTCAGGGTTCTCTGTTCCTTGGGTCTCCGTGGTTGCAACAGGCGATCCACCCTTTTTGCTATTCCAGTCCTCTCGCCGGCATAATTTTCCTACATCTTTTTAACCACTGCCTTCCCCAAACTACTTGGATTATTATTATTATTATTATCCCCACCAAAACACATCCCCCAACTGATAACAAGGCTACGGATTTAGTGGTCCAACTCCCCTGGGGGAGAACTTCCCCGTCTATTGTCTTTAGTTGATCAACTAAGTCTTGTAAATTAATTCGTTCTATTTTTTCTAACAGTTGTGGGAGTTTCCTTGCAGTAACATTCAACGACGTTCTAACGAGAGGTTTCCACAAGTCTGTCCAACGAGCCGATGTGATGTTTGAGAGAGCGAGGAAAGAATATCTAGATTCAAATTTCTCTTCCGCTTGGTAAAAAGGCGGAAGTGTGATAGACGTACCGAAAGCTGTGCACCCCATAGGCAAGCTTATGATAGATAGGGGCGGAGTGGCTGTGATGGTTACTGTTGGCCTCCCTTTGCATACCTGAGACAAATCTAACTTTGTCTCCAACGCTATCGCCCACACCCCATCTGACAAGCCTATGGCTTGTGGCATCAATTTGCTTTTTGATACCTCTATGTTGCAGGTTCGTTTTATCTCCTCCTTGTTCCCATTAAATAACCCAAGCAAACAGGTTTGATGCTCTTCAGTGCCATATATAGGATTCCTTGAGGAGCATGTTCCCAGCACGTCTATTCTGCATTTCTCCGCTTCCGCTGCAGTGAGCAGCATGAACTTGGTCCTAGCTAGGTTCAAGGCTATATATTCTGCTTCTATCTTATATTTAGCAATTACTCCTAGCTCCTGTTTTGTTCCAGGGTAGGGGATGGGTAAATTAATTGCCTGGAAAACTTCAAATATACTCCCTCTGTTTAATAGCGGTATTGGTACTAAGGCTAACAACTTATCGTTTTCTATCAGCGTAACACAACCCAGGGAGCTATAGTAGCGCCATAATTCCATGTTGGGATCAGCGGGCAACCGAAGCTGATGAGGAAGTTCAGTTTGAATCCCCAGCAAGATATCTTTGAGATGACTGGGAGTTACAATACTAGGTGACAGATGTCCTAGGGAGAGCATGTCTAATTGAGTACCAACATGCTCGAGAGACAACTGCAAGGACTGCGAGGCCTGTCGCAATCTGTTGATGGCCATGAGCAATTGTAGAAATTGTGCCACAAAGCCCCCGAGTTCCTGCAGCTCGGCCGACATGGAATGGGTCACTTGGCCCAATTCATTCTGTATGTCTAGTACGTTCTTTATCAGCCGATTGATGGTCTGCCTATTTTTTGCCAAGTCTATCCTGGTAACATTTAAAATCGATAAACTATTCCTTGTCTGTTTCTCAAGGCTTCTTTGACCTTCCCCTATTGCTGCTAATTTCCTTCTGATAGTTTCCAAGTCGGCTCCGGTTACCGTTCCAAAAAGCACACTAAGTGCCTTACCTACAATTGGTAAGATTGACCTTTATTTTCTAGATTCAAGTAACTTCAGTCCCCCCAGATAGTCTTTCATATTGCCCCAGTGCAACACCAATGCAATTATTTCCTGCCTAAGCGAATACATGAGGTTATGATAGTTCCCCTTATCAGAGTAATAATTTACAGCGATGTGTTCACCTATTGTTTTTGCTTTCTGTATCTCCAAACCCAACACCCGTTCAATAATCCGTTATATGGCTTCAGGTCGACCATCAACGTGATGACCCATTTTGATCTGGTAACGACAACTTCCGCAGTCTTTTTGAAAAGGCTGTTCTCGCTATGTCGCAAGGCAACGGTTGACGCAACAAGGACGAGCAGCAACAGAATCCTAACGCTGTCCATCCTGAAACACAATGGGGAGAGCCCGGTTACGGTAGTGAAAATGAATATGAATAATAGCACCCACCCACCCCAAAAAAATTTAGGCTAAGCTAAAACCAATATATCTTAAACCCCATTCTACCTTCCTCTTCTGTCTATTAACCTCCTGAAGGTTTCTATCGATCCCAGAGAGAGAGAGAGAGAGAGAGAGAGAGAGAGAGGGAGATATATATATATATATATAGAGAGAGAGAGAGAGAGGTTCTCCGTTCTTGGCTGAAGAAATAGTCTAGCTAGTGCTTTTTCCTAGTCCAATCTCGTCTCGTAACCTAGACTGTATCCTACTCAAGGGCACATCTTCCTCGTCATCACCCCCATTCTCCTCCGTATGAGGGGATTACTTATTGTTTGACCTTAGTTCTGCCAAAGGGATGTCGTCCTCCGAATCCCACTCTTCGTGGTCTTGTTGGGGCGGATAAGGGTTCTCCCCGGAGTGGCAATAACCTTCAGTAAATTTTATGAAGGTTCTCTCCGACTCCGAGTCCTCGATGTCGGATTCTCGATCTGAGGTGGGAGCCACCAATGTTGATGGTCTGATTGGTGTTTCACCACTCTCCATCGTGGGTGTTTCCCAGCTTCGGAGTTCAGCCAACTTTAAATCATTGGCATGCGCCCTCTTGATTTTTCCACCAAGCTGGTCCCAAATTACGAATGTAACTGGCCCTGTTTGTTCAATTATTCTATAGTAAGGCTTCCATTTCAGATCTAATTTGCCTTGTCTGACATGTTTCTTGTAATACACTGGGTCCCCGACTCCTAATTTTACTTCTCGGCGGTTTTTGTTAACAGTGTGGTTCCTCCTCTTTTGAGCCCGTTTAATCCTCCGTTGAGCTTGGACGAAGATTTTGTGTTGTTGTTCGATTATAAGACGATGGTGATCTTCGCCCATGTACCTTCTACGAGGCTTCAACAGATTATCTACCGGCAGAATTCCGTCGCGTCCAAATAGCATATAATATGGCGAGTATTCTGTTGTCTCGCACATAGAAAATCTCACTGCTGCTAATGCTTGACTTAAATACAGATCCCAGTTCTCATTCTCCCCCATGGCTAATTTAGCTAAAATATTACCTAAGGATCGGTGGAAGCGTTCTACCTTCGCGTTGCTTTGCGGGTGGTATGGAGATGTGGTTATGTGTTTTATATTCAAACTGTTGAGAGTCTCCCTCATTATCTCATTGACGTTTTCGGTTCCATTATCTGTCACTAATTCTAAGGGGGCCCCATATCTTGGGAATATCTCCGTCAGAACTAAATTGGCTACCGTCTGAGCCTTTTTATCTTTTACGGCATATGCTTCTGGCCAGTTGGTAAGCCAGTCGACAAAGCTGACTATGTAATTGTTTCCGCGAGGGGTTTCGCCATACGGCCCTGAAATATCTAAGCTAACTTTCTGAAATGGATAGGCTGGAGTGTCCGTTTCCACAAGAGGCCCTATCGTATAGTTATCGGCTCTGACCTGGCATGTGATGCAGCTATTCACATATGCAGTCACTTCTTTGTACAGAGCCGGCCAGTAATATTTCCTACTGATAAGTCCGTACGTTTTATCTATGCCCATGTGCCCTAGGGTGTCGTGATGCTGCAATAGTATCCTACTTCGGAGTGACCTAGCTACGTACAGCCGGGGCCTCATTTCCCCATCTTTGTCGGAGAGATAATATAGTCTACCTTCTTGTATTAGGTATTTTCGTGCACATGCTTCCGTTACCCGCCCCGCCTCTATCGCTTCCTTTAGATTCTTAATTTCATCATCCATTTCGTACTCGCAGAATATTTCGGAGGGTCGGTCCTCTTCACTGTCACTTGAGTCTTCCAGTTCCCCTAAGCCGGTTTGTCTCCTAATTCGCTGAGAGTTAATCACGTTTATCTGGTACGCCCTGTCATCCACCTCCGGTATAATGTTTACAGATTCCTCTTCTAACGCCCGAGGGATTCGAGACAGCAGATCGGCACATGTATTGTCCCTCCCCGCCAAATATTCTATTCTACAATTATACCCGCTCAATGTAATGGCCCACTGTTGTATTTTTCTGTTGGTAAGTTCCGCTTCAAATAAATACTGTAGAGGTTTATGGTCAGTCTTGATAATAAACTTCGCTCCGCTCAGGTAATAGTCTAGGTTTTGTAATGCATAAACTATGGCATAGGCTTCTTTCTCAATCACCGGCCACCTCTGCTGAGTAGGGGAGAGCTGGTGAGATAAAAAGTAGATGGGTACTTCTTCTGATATCCCTGGAACGGGGCCATCCTTGTCTGGACAGGGCTGGGTCAGACATGCCCCAATACATTGATCACTCGCATCAGTGTACAGTATCATTGGCCTGTTCAGATCTGGATAAGCCAATAGGGGGGCAGCAGTCAGCTGTTCCTTCAGGGCATCAAAGGATCTTTGACAATCTTCCGTCCATTTGAACCTGGCATATTTTTTTGTCAATGCTATAAGTGGTGTGGCAATAGAATCCCGGAATAAACCTTCGGTAGTACCCTATTGCCCCTATAAAGCCCCTAACCTGCCTAATCGTTTTTGGTGCAGTCATTGCCCTGATCACCTCAACTTTATCCATATCTGGTTTAACCCCCTGTTCGTTTATTATGAATCCCAAGTACCTTGTTTCTTTACTCATGAATTGGCACTTAGATAGCTTGATCTTCAACCCATGTTTTTGCAATTGGGAAAAAATAATCTGCAAGTGCTGAAGGTGTTCACTTTCACTGGCTGAGAAAACTAATATGTCGTCCAAGTAAGCCATTGCAATTTTCTCTACCCCCCCCCCCCCAAAAAAAAAACTACTGACATAAGTTGCTGAAAAACTCCTGGGGCATTAGCGAGTCCGAATGGCATTACTCTAAACTGATACAGACCCGCATGGCATGCAAATGCTGTCTTTTCTCGGTCATTTCTGTCTAAAGCTACCTGCCAATATTCTGATCTTAGATCAAGTTTAGAAAAGTAGTTAGATTTTCCCAACAAAGCCAAGATATCATCAATCATCGGCAAGGTGTAGGCCATGGGCTTCGTGATTTTATTTAAGGCCCTAAAATCGACACAAAACCTATGTCCTCCATCTTTCTTAATGACTACTACTATTGAAAAACTCCAAGGGGATTTAGAGCGTTCGATCACCCCTGATTCCAGCATATCATTGACTGCATCCTCCACCAGTTGACGTTTGTGTATTGGTGTCCGATACGGTTTTAATTTTATTGGTGGGTGATCCCCTGTGTCAATCTTCATCTGCACTGTTTGTGTCCGACCCAAGTCCTTATCAGAGTTAGCCACCACGTCCTTATTCTTAAGTATTAGTCGCCTTATGTTCCCCATGTTTTCAGGCGGTGCCAGTATTTCCTCCTCATTTACTATCGAGTTTACCTGAACATGAGCTAAATTTCTCCTGCTCACCTGTTGCCTTATGATAGTCGTGGATGTTGCTCTTCCTATCTCATCCCCTTTCTCTATTTTTATCGTTGTGTTCGTGGTATTTCCTAGCATTATTGGGATGTCATTAGTGTCACTATATTCGACCACAGATTCGTGTAGCGTAATTTCCCCTTCTTCGAAGTAACCTTTATCAGTTGGAGTTACCTGATATATTCCTTGCCTTAGGTTTTCTGCTGGTAACAGCCTTCCGTTACATGCAATAGCCGTGCGCGGCAGCAAAACAATGTCCTTAGCAGTAAGAACGACCACTTCTTCATCCATCGGAGCTCCGAGAGGAATCTCCTTCCCACCTAACTTTAAGAGGGTTGGATTAAAGTTGATTTGGGCCTTATTGCCCTCCAACCAGTCTCGGCCTAATATCATTGCCCTACAGAGGGTTGGGGCTACATAGAATTTCTGCATAGTGGATACCCCTCCCACACTTATAGGCAGGCATATCGCACCGGTTATTCTTATTTCTCGTCTGTCTGTCTGAATTATCTTTACATCTGCAGCTTCGAGTCTCCTATTTTTTTGTTCTAATGCCTTAAAATCTTTTAACCTCAAAATTGATATGCATGCCCCCGTATCTAATAATGCCTGTATGTATTTGCCGCTCAACAGCACATTACAAGTTGCTTCAGTACCTTGGCCGTGCAACGCATAACTTCGGGCCACCCTTACATCTCTCGGGGTGGCCCTTCTGCGTTTCCCGGATGTCGTTCAGGTTCTCTTCTGGCACGTAAGGGCCCCTCCTGACGAGGACATTCCCTCACTAGGTGCCCCAGCCGCCCACATCCCCAGCATCCCGGTCTGCCAGGAACTGGGCGCGATTTTGTCCAGCTTCTTTGCGGAGTATAGTTTCCCCAATGGTGATTCGTCTCGCCATACCTCCACCGTCCCCCATTGTTCTGAGGAGGTCCCACATATTTTCCATCATCTTGCCCCCCACATTTGTTCCCGAGAGGTTGCCAGCCTTTCGTGCAGCCTGAGGCTCTGCTGTGCTGCATTGAATGCTTCTGTCAGAGTGGTTGGGTATGCCCTGGCTGTGTCCTCTCTCACGGACGGGTTTTCGATTGCGTCCGTGAAAAACTCAGCCAGCTGCATCTGAATTACCTCGCCCTCTCGTTGAACTGCGTCCTTATATGCTATCTTAGCCAGTCCTAGAATCCTGCTCGTTAGTTCTGGCAGAGTTTCTCCTTCTTTCTGTCTAACCTTAATTAAAGCCCTTGCAGCATTAGCTGCACTAGTACAATCACCATATTGATGAGTTAGCTGTTTCAAAAGTTCATCCCAACTACATTCTGGATGATCCTCTAAATACAGCCCTATATGTTCTGATACTACTCCATCTGAGTAGTCGTAGGCCACATTAACTATCTCTGCCTGCGAAAGCTTGTGTATTCTACTCTTTTTTTATGGCCTCAACCCAAATCTGGAATTCAGAAGATCTACCTTTAAATACTGGTATTCTCGACCCATTTGATCCGATAACATGAATTTTATCCATACTAAACTATTACAATTCTAACAAGTGGCAAAAGAAGGAGAAAGAAAAAAAAATTCAAAACCAATACCAAGAATATGCCAGCAAGAATTTTGAATAGACAAAATAAGGGAGTAAAAGAATTCGGCTTACCTTAAGTGGATCAGTGCTTGTTGATTCCGGGTTCCCTCTTCTTTCTTTCTTTTTAGTGGGTGTGAAAAGTTTAAAGGAAACTCTTCTATCTGCTGAGGTCCCTTGAGTACTTCTTTATTTGGTTATTAGTGGTTCTTCCTTCAATGTTTTTTTTTCCGTTCGTCCTGTTTCGTTTTCTGTCTAGTCGCGTCGGTTGGTTGAAATTTCAAACTTAGCATCCAGTGGCACTTCCGTGGGTTCCAAATCCTGCAGTCGCGGCACCAAATGTAACACCCCAACTGACTGTCCGAACAATTTTCTCCGGCGGCCGTTCTCTACGCTGCGATGTTTGCCGGGCGTTTGTTGAAAATGTCGGAGCCTCAAGCTGGGGGTACAAGATTAAACTATAAGGAACACACTTCCACAACTTGGATGAGTTGAAAGGATGCTTTATTTTGTTTAGAGTTAGCCTTTTCGGTTGGGGCAGGCGAATGTGACACACAGCTCCAACTCTAATTAATGGAGATCACCAAATCCGAACTGACCGAAACAAGACGAACGGAGATTCTACTCACTCAACTGACTGACTCACTTAACTAACTTCTATTTATTTAAAAGGAATCCGGAAATGCTTTAGACCACCGGTGATAAACATTGGCGACTGTAAGTCTGAAATTTCAGTTATCTTTTTTTTATTATCTTAATAAAGCTTCCGCCGGAAAATTCTTAATGTGTGGTCAAGATACAGTAAAACACAGCCTTTGACCGGGTCATTCGAAAACCCACCTCCTGAACTTTATCTCTTTATCACATTAAATCACTGAGTCAAATATTTACCGGAAGAGTGGTAGGATTTAAAACAGTAATCGGATACCTTTGTCTCTTCCACAATTTTCCTCATAAAAGAAAAAGCGTTTATTTATTTATTTTTTTCCTCTTCTTTTTCACTTTTGTTAAATACGTTTTTAAACTATTTTCTATTCTTAACCATTTTCTATTTTAATCTATTATAATAAAATACATATATGCCTAGTTATCATGTCACACTATCAATTTTAGCTGCTGGACACATTCTATATTCGTTTCTAAGTTCTAATTAAGAGACTTACCAATATCTTATGTTTAAATGAGGAGTCAGTTATGCATAACTGGATCAGCTCGTTTTCTGGTCATTTTCAAATTCACAGTGCTTTGGCTTTTTCTTTTAATTGGTATAAAAATTGTATGATAGAATCGTTTGGTTGTTGTCTCGTCTCAAGAAATTTTGTTTTTTCAATGATGACTAGCTTCCCCTTTGGTATAATATTCTTTTTCTTATTATTTTGACGATTACTTTGAAGGCTAGATCTTTTTAATTTTTCGGGTATGCCATAGACGAAACTTTCTTTATTGTTTAACATCCTGCTGTTATGAAGAACATATCTGTAATCTTGTTTTGTTCTCCATTGTTTTTTTGTTTTTTGTCTCTCAGTTTTTTAAACCCTGGCCAGTGCCGCAAAGAATCTAATCCACGTCTCCACGTGCTCTGATACCCTATTGGCGACACCATTGTTGCGATGTGTAAATCTCGTAGAATCTAAGTGTTTTCTTCTTTCACAGGTGCCTGAGGTTCACTCTATTTATGCGTGCATCTCATTTGCATACCACGCTACAAGTATAACACTGTTAAAGATATTTTAGAAATTTCAGTGGGAGTTTTAGATTCCTCCATCCCCCTTTGAAAACAATACTGGTGCAAAAATGTGTTTGACCCTTTCTCTTTATGCTTACCAGTGACAATTAAAGGGAGACTACTTCTAAGTGAATTATGGAAATTAGAATTATCCTGGGATAAAATTATACCAATAGAATACGAAAAGACCTGGAATAATTTATCTAAAGAACCCATACAGTTAAATTCTTTGAAATTTCCCAGATGTACAGTTGTCAGTTCAATTCCTGACGTCTCCAAAAAGGTATATGGTTTTGCCTCTTATATAAGAAAGAATTCTATAGCTTCCTCAATTTTTGCTAAGGCTAAGATAGCACCAACAAAAAGAAGTGTTTGCGTTCACTTGAGTTGTTAACAGTGTACTTAACCGCATTTAGAGCATGTTTGAAACCTGTATCAAATGTTTGTATCAAAGATGTAATTATTTCTGTTGATAGTATTATTTGGTTATTGCCCAATAACATACAAACCAAAAACCAGTTTGTCAAGTATAAATTAAAAGACATTAAAGTAGCTATAGAAGAATAAGATTCTAAACATTCCTCAGAAAACCCTGCAGATTTAATTACTTGGGAATTGTCTCTGGAAAAGCTTAGACAAAACTTTAAACTTGGGACTTCTGGTCCTTCTTGGTTAAATATAAGAGTGATTGCAATAAGGGGGATATTCAAAACCAAGTATATCACAATGTTAGCTAGTTCTTTAGAAAAAGTCATATATTTGGAGAAACATTCAAAGTTATCTAGATTATTAAGAATATTAACATTAGTGTTCAAATTCACTAATGAGTTAAAACATTTTAAGCAGATCCTAAGCAAGATGCTAAAATTAATTTGCACAAATTGATGAAGTATCAATTTGGTAAAGAAATTCAATATCTACAAAATCCTCAAACTGAACAGATTCCTAAATTAGAAACAGATTTAAACCTCTTTTTACATGAAAATAGTATAATTCATTCTAGTGGAAGAATAGCTATCAGTTTGACATTATTTACCCAGTATTGTTGTCATGATTGAACAAGACTAGTCATAATGAACATACATAAAAGATGCAAGCATCTAGGAATTGCTAGTACTTTTAATAAATAGGCTCTCAGGGTTTTGGGTTTCTAAGGCCAGACAGATTATTAAAATTACATTACCATCTTTGCAGAAAGCATAATGCATTTTCATTTAAATATCCAAGATTTACTAATCCTCCTAAACATAGAGTGAACTTCAAACCATTTTCTCCTGTAGGAATAGATTTTTATGGAACATTTAATGATTAAAAATGAAAAAGTATAGAAATAGAATGTATATTTTAATCTTCATCAAATGAATGTAAAAGCAATTCATATTGAACTTGAGAGTTTGTGCTAGCATTTTATAAGATTCTCTATGGGATTCCCGGTCACATTTATAGTGATAATGCTAAGATATTTTTAACTGGATGTAAATGGATTAAAAAAATAATAGATTTTAGACAGATTTTTTAACTTTGCATTAAGCACCTTAGAAAAGCTTTATATTCAGCTTGAATGGGCACACATGATCAGGACTGTTAAACAATGTCTTTATAAAACCATAGGAAGATCTCAAGTGGAGTATTTTTAACTATTCACTATTCTTTTGGATATACAATTGGCAATAAATTCCCAGTCACTAATTTATCACTGTTCTTCTGATTCATGTTTGGAAATAATTATGCCCAATTGATTTTTATATCTTCTTTCTAAAAAGATTAGTTGTTTAATATGGATGATGAAAGTATTATTATTGGAACCCCTTAAAGGAATGATGTAATCTCTAGAGATAAGGGATTATTTAGTAAATAAATTTTAAAAATTGTGGTATAAGGAATATCTTCTACATTTAATTGAATAATGTAAGAATCTGTGTAAAAATATGAAAATATTAAGGTGAACTATGTTGTAATCATAAAGAATTCAACCTCATCCTTATTGGCAATTAGGAAGAGTAATTGAGCTTATATCGAGTGATGACAAAGGGGTTCACTCAGTTATAGTTAAAAGAGGTGATGATTTGATTCAAACTCATTGTTTGAACCATCTTACTCCTTTGGAAATATTTTTAATTTATTTTGTCACAATGCATTTAGTAAAGTAAAGGAAGGTAAATAAGTTGTATATTACCTATTTATTATACATTAATATTTCGAGATTAAAATCTCATCTTCAGAATGTTAGGGCAATTGTGATTAAGTCTGAGACTTTCAACAAATGGTCCTTCCTTGCTGCTGCTGTTGTTAATTGTAGTGTGTGTGTGTGTGTGTGTGTGTAAGTGTGCTAGAGCATGTATGTGTATGTGTGTGTGTGTTTATGGTGTGTATATGTGTGATTGATAGTTGGGATTTTTATGGTCTGATGGTATCAGTCCACTTTGGCAGGGGTCAAACTAATGCTCAGGTCAACACACACAGATAAAAGACATATCAAAGCAGACTGATGAGATTTTAATCTTGAAATATTAATGTATAATAAATATGTAATATACAACAACTTATTTACCTTCCTTTATTTTACTAAACACATTGTGACAGCCTTCAAAACCTAACCATATTCCTAATATACACAATGCTTCAAGCAAATTACAAAACTTTCCTATTTTTAACAAAACTTTAATTCGGTCCATTCACTATCTGAAAATGAACCTGTTTCCTGCCATTCACTAAGGATCATTGATTTAGTCAGAACATCTAAAAAGTTAGCCAAGATAAAAGGTTTGATTTTAAAGATCCTTTATATTAGGCTCCTCACATCATATATTTGTAAAGGAATGCAAAAATGGACTAACTTCTTTAAGCCAGAATTATTGGTTATAAAATAAGTTGGAGATAAATATATTGTGATGTACCCACGATTTTTATTAACGATATAGGCCTGAGGCCAAAATGTACTCCCAAAGAAAAGTCTCGGTTAGATATAAAAGAAAAATAAATAATTAAATAAAAATAGATAAGATCTAATGTCTTTAACTGGTGAGTGAATATGTCCTATGATCAGCCATACTCTTTCCTTCTCTTCACACTTTCTTTCTCTCCCCCACACAAGCTACGAGTCCGCGAACATGGAGCGACCGCGGCAAAGAATGATCTGGTTTCCAAAACCTTGCTGTTACCAGGAGGTCAGTCATAAGTGAAAACCTTGGCGGTCAGGCAAAGGCCGCGTGACCCGCACATCACCGTTTCCGGAGGGAGAGCCCACGTGACTGTTTTGGGGACAGCCAAAATCAAAAGAGATATTCCAGTTCCTGTCCACCCGGTGACAGATAAGCATCACTAAGAAAAGACTCGTCTCGACTTCGGATGACTACCCACAGAATTGAAGGCCGCAAAGTTTGTCGGCTATAAATGAAAACGGCTGCTATGAAGCTGGACTGACCGATCAAACGACTCTACGAGATATCGTGAACTCCGAACAATCCCAAAGGAGAAGGAACCAGAGAAAATGGCTGGCCTCCATGAAATATTATTTTAAAACAAAACTTTCGCTTCGGTGACCCAATTTCTTCCTGTGAAAACGACGGATAGGTAAGTGATACTTTGGCTTGATCTTTTGTGTTATATGTGTATTTGTATTTGCTTGCTCCTACTGTTTTCTTTATAGTCCACTTCCCCTTTTGCTAAACGAACTTTCTTTTTCCTTTTTTCTTATATGTTATAAATAAATGTTTTATTTTGGGATCCGTCATCTTGCATCTGTTCTTCGTTGACTTCCATGTGTTGTGTCCCCTTCTGAGTGAAGACCGAGAAAGGATCCCACGTTGTCTTTTATTTTTAACCTGCGGTTCGACTATATGCTACCAGTTCATAACAATATTCAGTGTTCAAATAGTGTGACACTAGCACAGGAAAAAATATTGTTCTCTGTAGATGAATCTGTCTTTCAAGTTTAGCAATTATAAAAAGTTTTCACATTCAGTTGTTGATAATGTGAAAATAGAATTTTGTGTAAATGTCCAAAATAAAGAAATCCAACTTTTGTACAAATCTAAATGATTTCAAACATTGTGAAAAAACCCTTTCATGTAATTTTAATATTGTATATTTGTTATAAAAAAATATTGTACAATTACATTCTGTACTTCTTGTAAAATAAAAATATATTCATTCTGAATTGTTCATTAGAATTTTGCATGCATAAGAAAGGTTTATCATTCAATATGAATCTTATATGAAAAAAAAAACAAAAAAAAAACTGTTGATTTCTTGCATTTTTCTCTGAGGAGTGAATATAAGAAATTCAAGTTGCTTGAGCATGTATCAAGTGCTTTTGAAAAAAAGCAGTACTGTGTTGGGTACTTACTCAATTTTATTGAATTTCAAAAATATTTCTGGTACATTTAGATTTAAGGAATACAACTACATTTGCTTATTCATTCAGAACCAATTAAACATTTTCCCTCCAAGATGTGAATTTGGAGCATACCTGGAGGTAATGAATAGGGAGAGTTAATTTGAGGAGTTGACAAACATCTGTTACTGGAATCCAGGTTACTCCAGTCCTGAAAGAAAAACAATACAAAAGAAATTTGACAACCAACAGACAAGAATTAAAAGAAACATCAAAGTTGATCCCAAATCAAGGAAAAGTCTTCAGCTGGTATAATTGTTCTATTCTTCACTATTACCATGAACTTTGCTTTGAAAATTGTACTAATTCTTTGAAAGTTATTTTCTCTTTTTCTACATTTTATATGTAGTTTTCTTTTCTGAGCATCATACGTTGTATTGTAATTTTTATTGTAAAAAAGATATATTTCATTTGCATTGATTATTTTTACATACATGTTATTGACCATCATTTGGCACACAAGGCATTCAATTTGCCTAATTCATTAGTTTTTGTTAAAAATGAATTGTTCTTAAATTTGGTTGGTATCATCTGTCTTTGTTGTGTGCTCATATAAATTAAATGTTATCTCAAACATTTGTTTGAACTGTATTTTTTTTTTAAACCAAATGAAAAATTCCTTTAAGCACCCTGGTACTAATGCTAGACATGGACAGATGTGCTTGGCTATACCAGAAGTTGAATATTTGAGTTTAGTTAAAGACTTGCATTAATGTCAAAAGGCTATAGCTAGAAGACTGTGAAGGATATATCTATTTTCTAATATGTAGTAACCATTTAGCTCACTAATGCAAAGCATTCTCTATGGCAAACAATTTTGCATCAACTACAACAAAAGTTTTATGTATGGATGTGTATCCTGTCTTGGTGTTCTAGCTACTATTATGATAGACAGAAGTTGACAATTTGAATAGGATTCATTCAGTCAATTATAAATTTTTGAAAGAGAATCTGAATCACTGCCTTTCATTTTGAAACAAGTTTTTCTAGAACTTCATACAATAGTAAATGATGACATCTAATGTTCATCTACCAAAATATTAAAAGGCACCGCACTGGACAATTTTTCTTCCAGACTCCACAGACAGTTCTCTTTATATAGGTACCTCCACAGATTCACAATACCTAAGGTTTAAAAAAAAATTTTAAAAATGAAAAATCTATCTTAAAGCTTTTAATTTAGTTTTAATTTCAAGCTAATAAATTAAATTTAATATTTCCAACCTGCAAAATACTTTGCTCTATTTCAAAACTAATTTAAATTGACTGGAAGTTTTCATTTTGTTATTAATAAAATTGCTGATTTAGTGCCATTTTTAGCTATTTTTCATCACAATGTAATTTTCTTTATTAAAAGATCTTTCAAAAATAAAATATACTTTTCTGAAACTTAATTTGAGAAATATTAGCTGATTTAAAGTTTAATTAATCTGATTTGAAACATTATTTACTCTGTTTTAAAATATTGTAGAAATGCAATGTTTTTAACATGGCAGTAACTGGATACTTAACATGTTGACAGCTGGATGGCAGATGAATGTTTAATAGTTTTCTATGGTAGCTATATCTGTAAAAATAAATAAGAAATAATTGAAAAATATAATGTAAGCACCTTTTTATATCATTTTTATGTCCTCAGTATATCACTCTTATTTTCTAATAATATCAGGTAGGAATGACCATCTACAAAAATCAGCACATTTACATACAAAAAAATTCAAAATTCTTTTAAAAATATAGGTGTTTGGTGAATTGTTCTAAGCTTTTCAATTTATGATTAGTAAATACAGATTTGACTTAATAACATCACCTAAAAAGTTGCAATTAATGCCATTTTAAAAGATTTAAAATTTAATAAAACTATTCTAATTAAAATTAAAAGATAAAAATGAAAACAATTCTTTTAACGATTTATTATTCACTCAAATCTTTTTTCTCAAAGCAATAGTGTTCTTAATTATATCTTATTCATAAAAGCAATTAAAAGCTTTTCTCATAAAATAATGTAATAGTTTTATTCCACTTTTTATTTTACAATCCAGAGCAAATGTTCTGTTACAAAAAAAAAATGATTTAAATTTTCCAAGGAGTTATGCTTTTGACTAAGATAAACTTATAAGATTAATTAATTTATTAAGATAAATTATAGAACGTCTAAACAATATCAATATCTATATATAATTCATATAGTTGATGTCAAAACATAGAAATTGGTAATTTATAAACTTTGCTGAATTAAGACAAAAATTTTCTTTGTTCTCACATTAATCCTTTTTTCCTAAGATTTTACATTCACTTTGAAAAGGTAATATTTTCAGAAGGTAAAAATTGACAATGAAACTGTAAATTCAAATATTTTACCATCTATATTGTCCCTTTGAAATAAAAGTATTTTCAAAGTTAAAAGGTCAAGCCTTAGATTATGATGGTCATAAAAGATCCAGGCAGGTTTTGTTTCATATAAAAAAAAAATCTAATTCTTGTAAATTCTGTTTTGCCACTTCTGAAAAAATTCAATATAGTCAACCCTTCTTTCTTCCGGGTTTGAATTCTACACCTAAATCAATGGCAGAACTATCTTAATAGAGTATCCCCTACTGCCAACCATGAATGTTGCCAAGCCCTGCCTTTCTATCCTAGTTCTTGGTAGTCAAACTTTATTCAACAAGGCATCCTGTCTGTGTGACCCAAAATTCATCCTTTTAGCTGCATTCATGATGCCACTCCCTTTTCTATCCAATAAGTTTGTATTTCTTGTATCACACCCACTGGGATTGTAAATTTTGAAGGTCACTCTAAGAAAATTTCTTAGAATTTTCTTTTTCGAGGTTCAGTTAGATTTCCCTACACATTGTGATCTTGCAGAATGTTTTTCATCCTTTATTACAGTCAAATATTTTTCCTCTTATTTCAGTAGTCACCATTCAATAGGCCTCTTTTTTACTATTATGGCTACTGAAAATAACGTCATTCTGTTTAACACCAGTACAATATTTTTCAAAGTGAACTCTTTGTATTTTGCGCAACTTGAAGTGAATTGTGAAGTTAGATATAATTTCATCTACAATGTTTCTGAAATATCCATGAGGTGGAATGTGACCTCTGGAATATCATTATAGATTCACTAGCAGGTATTTTCTTTAAGATCTTGTTGGGTACTGTGACATCTACACAGTAATTGCCTTATTACTGAGTTTGTTATTCTCTTTACATTTCACCAACACAGACACAAAATTATGTAACTACAGATAAAAATGTTTCATTCTTTTTCATCTAGTTTTGCACATTTTTATTTCACACGCAATGCTTTACTAAGACAAAGTTGTAGTAGATGCTTTTCAAGGTTACTGATCAAATGTGGTTAGTGGAAAACAAGGATTAAATAAAAATTTTGCTATTGTGATATACATCTAAATTACAATTAATGTAAACAGTGTCATATACTGAAGTATACGTCACTGGCGAACCAGATAGTGAATGTTCAATCAGAAGTTGGTAAGTGTGTACAAAATGTCAAAGTTAATTGTATGTCAGTCAATGTGAACAAATTGATGTAGAAATCTATGTTTAAACATGATAAATGCAATCATACATCCATGCCAGTGTGAGTTGTTCTTAACAAAAATGCAGTCAATTTTGTTGCTCTCTACAAGAGCAAGGTGGATCCAGAGAAGGCTAGATGCAAATAAAAACCAGCTACTTAGAATATATTTTTTATACCAAGATGTGACTGACTAGAGCAGCAGTCTAGCCAAATCCTTTTACAATAGTTAGGACTAAGTTAAAACTTCCACTAGGCTATTACACATCCACAAGATATTCTGAGAAAAACACATTAACACTTATCTAGTTTCCAACTCTGCAAAACAAAGGAGACCTACAATAAGATTGTTGTAAAAACCAAAACAATCTTATAAGTCAATTTGAAGAGCAAGGGCTTCCTAACCAAATTTTTGGAACATGAATATTGATGGCAACATAAAATTTTGTGTGTAGAACATGGGAACAACCAAAATTTTTTTTTTTATTGCAGGAGTAATGATATTTGTATTTCATATCAGCATCTGTTATAACATAACTAGAATTACAATAATTACTGTTGCCTAATATCAATTAACTAAAAATTGCTGATATTAAATGATCCCATGTATAGTTATATTTGACAAAGCCTTCATATAAAAAAAAACAAAAAAACATCCCAATGGAAGTTTTTACTGATGGTTCAAACACACTAGAATTTAAGAATCAATAAAGACCTGTCAGAGAAATAATTTCTGGCTCAAAATTTAAAAAATAAATAAAATTAAAAAAATATTGCTTTTCAGTCAATGAAAATTTAAGTTAAGTAAACTACTAAGTAACTTGAGTTAATATAAAAACAGTTTTCTTCTTTACATACAAATTTCACCTTATTCAAGTAAAAATCTAAAGAGCATAATCTATGTAGATAAATTTGTTTTTACCATCCAACTACAAATATATCTAAAGGTCTCAACTCAAAGGCCTAGTTCTCAAACTTATGTCAAACTCAAATGTTAGTGACTTTTTTTTTATTCTCAGTAACAATTTAACAATGGCACTGATAAATGCTACCCACTAAATAAAGGTCCTTCCTGAAAATTTTGGAGATGAAGACAGAGAAAGTCATCAAAGTAATCTAAGTATTAGAGAGAGAGAGAGCGAGAGAGATTAACTACGGTAGGTGAGGTACTGGATGGAGGACATTACAGTGAACACTAATGCAAGCCATTTCACAACTCTTGTTTATCTGTATTGGACTATAGTGACACTCCAAATGAATGAAACATATGCATCTGGAGCTGAAATAGACAGTGCAGACAGCATGTCAAGTAAAAATTGTAATTTTTAATTAAATCTTTCCATGACAAAAGTTTAACTTTGTAGTAACATTGTGACAAGTGTTAACTCCCATTTCAACAAGGAAGCCAGCAGAATAAGATTTTGAGCAAAAGAAAAATTTGTTTGATACAATTTTGTGATAAATATACACATGCAAAAATTGAGAAAGATTGAGGTTACAAACAATTTTAAATAAATAAAAATTGTTAATAGCCAAAGATTCTGATAATTTTATGCATGTAATTATGAAAATTGTAAAACAAAGTGTAGCAAAAGTTGCTCTTGGCATAGAACAAAAAAACTTCTCTCATTATAGAAAATATAGCCGCAATAGATAAAATAACCTCAAGTGAAAGAGATAAAAAGCAATGATTTAATAAAAAAATAGTCTTAAACAAGATTAAGTTAAAATCTTGAACTTTGGTCAGATTACTTGAAAAAGTTTGGTTCATGGCATGGAAATGAATATTAGTAAAGTTTGGAAAAATCACATATGTGTAAAATATGTTAAAATACTTCTTAGAAGACCAACCATTCTGACTGTGTCAACTCCAAAGATGATTAAGGTATACTGCTTGTTAATTGCACAGTAAATACTTTCTGTTTGATTAAAAAGTTTATACATTGAGCTCCTTTGTACTCTAACTAAAAATAGTATTATAAAAATTTTGTTAAAAAACTGGCACTGGAGTTCATTCCACAGCACCAGCTCTGATTACCAAAAGTGGCCCACTTGACACTTTATTTGTTTAGGAAAAAATAGGCAACTTGTTTAAATGTAGCAAAGCTGAAGATCCTGCTTACACTCTAGTAACTTTAATTTGGAAAAAACAAGTTTTAATAATTTTCTTTAGATTTGTCTCCAAACTTAAATGGTGTCAACCATAAATGGGAAATATTGGCAGGAATCCAGCTTCTATTTTATTCATTTCCAGTTACTAATTGTGAGAAAGGTTCCATCAATCAAAGACTAGAACAACAACAACACACTCAATCAACAGAAGTGATTACACGAACTGAAAAGAATGTATCAAAACTTAAGGTTTTAATCTTTCCCAAGAATATGACATGAATCAGCCAACTATTATACCATTACTGTTCCTCTTCTATGACTGCTTGCCACTATAGACTTTTAAACACATAATTTGTTCTGACCACGCTGTCTTGTTGAGAGTTGTCAGTAAAACTCATGAATACTACTACTGTGAGTCCAGCACAGCTGACTAGTTAGATGCAATAGTATTTTGAAATCTCCAGATTTGTTACATGTAATTCTCACCTTTTAAGAAAGTGGTGCATGACAATTTCTTCTGTTGATGTCGTGCCATGATTATCTTGTGTGTTGAATAGTAAAAAGGTATCACCAATGCATCTAGTCAAGTGTAAATAGGTTTATTGTTGCTTCTCTATGCTAGTGGAATACAGATGAATGTAATTTTGTTTCAACAACTATTCTACAAGATTTACTACTACTTGCAAGATGCGATAAATTCAGGGTTGACATCAACATACCACAATGGAGATCCTCCCCAATAAATTTGGCAACTTCAACTGAGTGTTGATCTTATTCTCATAGAACAATGCATGTGAAAACTCAGCAGTCTGATTTTAGTTGGTCTGTGATCCTGAATATATTGACTAGTCTTTATTGATAGATGGTCCATAATGCACAGGTGGTTATTTTTCATTTCCCTCACAAAATTCAGTACCATTTAATAATTTGATGAAAAAAGACTTTGTTCTTAATCAATAAGCCTTTTTTCTCATCATTTCACCAAACCATTTCCCCATCTTTAGCTGTGTGTGGAGACAAACAATGATCTAGTTTTTTTTTCAAACATTAGTGCATTCTTTATCAAACCATTTACTTTTCAACCATTATTGCAGCCTTTCCAAAAATTTAGCAGTTTTGTACAGATAAGAAAACACATGGCCTGTGTCATGAATGTAAAGTCATTTGTCAACCTGGTTGTAATCCAAAGATACTGGGTGTTAATGAGTACTGCTAGACCAGAGTTATACTAATAAATACCAAGTTAGTTTCTACTTTAAAAACAGTACAAATTAGATTTAAATGTAAACAAATGAGGAGCTTTTGGTTAAGTCACAAACACTTGACTCAAGACACAAAGCAGATTCAGGTGATGTCAATCAGCCAGAAATTCAACATGTTTGAATGTAGTTAACCAAGTGTCATCTTACTCAAAATAATGAAAAACATTCTTCTAAAGAGAATAGAGAATTTACTCTTTTTGTAAAGTCACATATACTAGAAATAATAACTTTGAAGATTATTGTTAGGCCTTTTTCTTTTCTCCTTCGAATACTTATGTACCCATATATTATTTACAATGCAATGTGATCCCAGCAGCACAATTCCTTTAATTACATCAACATAAGGTCGACTATGTTCTCTGGCAATCCATGTTCAAACTTGAATGTTAGCTGTGACACATCATTCATATATGACACCTCCTCTTTGAGATGACTTCCACTAGAATCTATATTTCTTCAGCTTCATTTCAATATTTAAAACTTGTTGCTATTCTTTTTCTCTTACCATAAAATCATGGTTCAACAATTTCTGATGGCGTAGGTTCATCAAATATGTTATACAATATTTCCATAGATACCTCTTTTCAGAGACTTTCTAAATCAGTGAATCTTAGTTTTAACCGATTATGGTGTCACTCATGTTCCCACCTTGATCTCTGTACAATGTATGTCATTTTGCCAATCTGTTCTTTTCCCCCAGAATTCTTTATCAAGTTGGTACATTTTAAGAAACACCTCATCTCCAAGTTTGAAGTATTTACTTATATTGTTATTTCTTGATGCTCTTGCCTTATGTTCTGTTAGGAGTTGAAAAACAAATATAATTTTTTTTTTCTTAGATAGTCAAATTACTTGTGAAATGTCTCTTCAATCCTTGCAATATCTAGTTTTAGATTTACAATATGTTGCTATTCTTCCACTATATTCTGGAGAGTTAGTTTGGGATCCATTTCTAATTTAGAAAATATCCTGATCTTATTTCTGTGTCCTTATTGGAAGATAAGCCCTATATGAATATTAGGCATTTAAATAAATCTGGAGTTAAATCATTTAACTTGAACTTCTTACATTCCTAATTTACAACTCCTGCACAAGTGACAACATTTTACTAAATTAAGATATTGTCAATGGGTATTGAATAATATGTTCCTATCACTGAACATTTTCGATAGTATTACTACAGTTTCATCAAAATTTATCTCACCTGGTTCTTTTAGCAAAATAAAATTTAAATACTTTTCAGCAGGAGACAATTTTCTTAAACTTTTTTTTCATCATCCCAATACAACAATCCTTTTTAAAGATCCCTTTTTTCTTATATAAGTCCCAAGCCTGACATATAGGTTTTTTATTAGTGGTGCCATCTATATGATTTTTATGAAGTACTAACCTTCAAATGGCACATGACAAAATTTGGGCCCAATTAGATTATTAGTTTACAAATTAGTTATTTAAGTGAAGCTACTGTTGCAAATTTTCAAAACAATGGAAAAATCTGAATTTTGGGAGTTGATAAAGCATTGCTTTCTGATGGGGAAAAAATACTGTTCAAGTAAAGCAATGGTTTGATAAGTTATTCAGACACTGTTCCTTTGGAAAAAAGAATTAAGTGGTATGCTAACTTTAAATGTAGTCATACAGACGCAAATGATGCTGAATGCTCAGGTCGTCCAAAATCGGCAGTTGTCCCGGAAAAGTCTGAAGACTCCTTTTTGCCAATTGTAAATTGAAGTTGCATGAGATAGCAGAGGAGTGGAACATATCAAAAGGCAGTGTATTCACCATTTTGCATGAGCATTTGTCAGCGAGAAAGCTGTGTTTAAAGTGAATGCCATGTTTGCTCACAGTCAATAAAAACATGTCGACGATTCAGAGCACTGTTTGCAACTGTTTCAATGCAACAAGGAGTTTTTGCATAAATATGTCAATGGATGACTCACTCCAGAGTCAAATTGGCAGTCAGCTGAATGGACAGCAGCAAGTGAAAGCTGTCCAAAGTGACCAAAGACACAAATATCAGCAGGCATAGTTCTGGCCACTGTATTTTAGGATGCACAAGGTATTTTGTTCATCAATTACCTTGAGAAAACCCATCAATAGCGAATATTATATAGCATTATTGGTGCATTTGAAGGAAAAAAAAAAAAAAAAAAAAAGATCTTTCACCAAGAAAAGGCACTATCACAAGTTAGTCACAATGATGGTAAGACTACATGAATTGCTTCTGTATCCACCCTATTCTCCAGATCTGGTCCCCAGCAACTCCTGGCTGTTTGCAGATCTCAAAAGAATGCTGTAGGGAAAGAGACTTGGCTCTAATGAAGAAGTGATATCGGAAAATGAGGCATATTTTGAGGCCAAAGACAAATTATTCTACAAAAAAGGCATCGAATTGTTAGAGAAGTGTTGAAAACAGTGTATCACCCTAGAAGGAGACTATGTTAATGAATAAAGTCAAATTTTACCTAAAAGTACATGTTTTATTAGTTAGACCTGGGATTATTGAGTGATGTGTTAATAAGCTGGAAAAGTTATCCCTTCGTCTGAATTGTATAAAATATTGGCTAATTGAATTAGCAACAGTATCTTGAGTGAATAAATCTGGTGTTTTGTTTCTTCTATAGTTTTATTAAATAGTACTTAAAAAAAAAAAAATCTTTTGTTGTTGTTGTAATTTGTGTTCTTTTTGCTATTGTAGCACCAACATTTGAATCATGATAAATTTTAGTCCTTCCATTCTACTGTACTCCACTGAATATGTCAGATTAATTTTTGAATAACTTCAGTTGGTTATTTCTCTGTAGTTCAGCAAATATGACATCTCTTTGGTGAAGTGGTAAATATTAACTGAATATTACAATGTGTAGGATACATATTTTTTTTTGTTTCCTTACATAAGTTCAAATGAAAATTAGTCACCACTTCTGTAAAGTCACATATGCTAGAAATAACACCTTTGAAGAATATTGTCAGGCCTTTTTCTTTTCTCTCTTGAATGCTTATGTACCCATATTACATATAATTTTTACAACATCACTTAATCCCAGCAGCATGATTCCTCTAATTACATCAAAATGAGGTTGACTATGTTTGTTCCCTGTCAATCTGTGTTCAAACTCAAATGTCAGCAGCAACACTTTATTCATATATGGCAACCCCAAACTTAAAGAAACAAGTAATTTCTTTATGAAACTGGAGGCAGCTTAATTCAAAGGATACCTTTTCAAGGCTGTCATAGTTTGATATGACTTTGGTACTAGATAAAAAAAAAAAATCCCCACTGTGTCACTCACAAGCCTAATATTTTATTTCTCAGACTTTGCAAACTTAATACTATAACGATATTTTGTAGCGGACCGGAATTAATTAATTTTATTAATAACCATAACCGGAGAATCTTCAAATTACTATTATAGATCATAAGAGAACATACTAAGAGAAATTTTCTTTATCCTCCGAATATGAGCAAAGGAAAACAGAGGTGATTAATTTTATTAACTGATTATTAACTGTGGCTGGAAAATCTTTATCTTTAAAAAGAAAGCAGAGATGAAAAATAACATCTGGTATTTCTCTATTATTATAAACCTTGAAAGAAGAGAAATGGATTGTTTTCAATTTTCATCTACCCATACAGACAGGTGTCATAGTTGAACCTAAAAGATAGATTCAATTGTTCTTTTATTTTTGGCTGGCAAAAGAATAGAAAAAGGAAGACCAGAGAAAGAAGAAAAAGAAAGAAAAGACTAAATTAGTTTAAAGCCAGAAACAATAGATATTGGTTTCAGTCACCCCAAGGAAAGCTGACGGTCATTCTAAACAAAGGAAAAGATAAATTTATTTGTTATTGTTTCTTGGTAAAGGAAAAGGAAAAGGGAAATTTCATTTTGGGTCCTGGCAAGGTGACTCTCGTGAATGAGTTAAAGATAACAGATGTTTTGATTCGAGTCAAGTAATTTAGAGAAAAGGTATTTTCACTGACATCAGGGTAAAACTGATAAAGCATTCTTGTCACTTGAAAATATAGGTGACTCAGAGAATGGATATCAAAAACAGGTGCGTATAAATTATTATTTGGTAACGGATGTCAATGGACCCTTGTCAACTTGTTTTGGGCGAAGACAGTTCAAAAAGGTTAATGCCTATTGTTTTAAGAAAAAAAAAAAAATCCCCAAAATTGTTTCATGAGAACGAAAAATTTTTGAGAAAAGAAATTCAGTTAAGTCCAGCCCAGAAAAAGGGGTATAGGGAGATGACATTATAAGATCGAGAGAGATTCCATAGGTCCGGTGACCAAGCTCCGAAAGGGGGAGATGACTAACAATTGATGTCATGGAAAGAAGACCAATCCCATTGGTTAAACCACAGGCAACAACGAATAGCAGCTAACCTCAGGATTTTTTTGGTTGCCGAGACAGGGGGGGATTAGACACCCAGCGACCCTCGGCCCCACACCATGGCATATGCTTGAATACAGGGTCCTGAGGGACCAAAATCAGTTGGACCGGAGTTTGGACCCAGTGGCGGATCGAGGCAGTTCAGTTTCAGTTGCCGGCCTAAAAATGTAACGACGAAGATAGGCGCCATGTTGTTGGGCGCCAACTGCAGAGCCTGCCGGCCAACCAGAGATAAAGACAGACAAGAGATTTTACAGTTAAAGTTTTGAGTTGCAGAGAGCGACAGAGAAATCAAAGTTGGAATGACAGAGATTGACAGAAGAAGCCTGTGATGATTAGTGTAACCAGATAATAAAGCTACACAGGTAAAATTGGATAAGCTATAACGTAATAACAGCTGATAATCAAGTTCAAAAGTCAATAGAGGAATAAAGGTGTCACCTGCAATTATTAGGTTGTCCCAAAAGTTCATAAACACTTGCAAAAAATTGAAATTTTACTCATAAAAACAACAAAAATTATTGCTCAAAATAAAGACCATCATTTTCCAAGACTTTCTGCCATTGATCTGCAAGTTTTCGGATCTGGTCAAAGTACCATTCAGCCGGTTTCAAATCAAAGAATTCTTGACACGCTTCATCAAACAAGTTGAATCAGAAAGTGTTGCATTGAGCAGAAAAGGCTGTAATCTGATGGAGCACGGTCGGGACTGTAGGCTGGATGTAGCAGAACCTCAACGCCTTCTAGCTCTTCAAACTTGTCTTTGATGGTGTGTGGCTTGGCATCGTCCTGCTGCATCAAAGCACGTTTTCGGTTGATCAGAGCCGGGTACTTTTGCTTCAACTTTTTGTAGACCCACTCAAGTTGCTGACAGTAAAGTTCGGCACTGATGGCATGACCTTTCGGAACCAACTTAAAATGCACGATTCCTTCAGTTTCACCAAACGCACAACGTGACTTTCTTGCTTGTTTTGGATCTAACGGTGTCTCTTGCCCTTTCTGAACCCATCGCTTGTCTCAATTGTGCTGGACCAGATAGACCCATTTCGCAAGTGTTTACGAACTTTTGGGACAACCTAATATAAAACAATGTGACTTAGCAGAACAACAACAGATTATCAACTCAGTTTTTAATTTGATAAACTCAACTTCTTTTCCCTAAAAGGAACTAAGAAAAAAAACAAACAAAAAAAACAACAACAATGACAGCAATATACAAACTTGTCAAATTGTAATGTTTTTTGCATCCTTCTTATTCTAGTAGAATTAGGAGACAATATCTATGAGTTTAACATTATTTTCACAAAATATAAAAAAAGATTCAAATTTGCAAGTTCATCTGGACACGTTTTAAAACTAAAGATTATGATTCTTCACATTCTAAAGCCAGTTTAAGTCACACAGATGAAACAAATACATAATTCAGAAAGTAAGAAGATATAGAACAAAGGCAACACAAAATGAAGTGATTGGATGTAATCCAGTGTGTAGGCAAATTGAATTTTGTTAAGCTTGGAATAGCTTAATGGTATTCAATTTACATTTCTAAAATTAAAAGGAGAATGATGTCTGCTTTTCATGATTATTACAAAATAATGAAGGAGACAGTTTAGTGTTCTGTAATTTCACCTGACAGAGACACACAATGGATTAAATGCTACAGTAAAATAATTGTGTTATTGTCAATGAGCAAGATCTGTGAGTGTTGTTGAAAAGAAATAAAAAATAAAGAATTGAGTGAATTATGCAATCAAAATCTATTACGGATAAAATGATGGCTCAGAAATTCCCAGATAATTCATCGCTGGCAACAATACTCATTCAAGAAATGTTAATTTCTTTTATCACCACTTCAAATTTGAGAAATCTAGGACTAAATATGAATAGCATATTCAAACCAAATTAATTTCTTTAATAATGTGAAATAAAATGGTAGCTTTCCAACTAGTTCAGAGAAGAGTTTTGAAAACTGTAAAAGATTTCTTCATATGAAAACAACAGGTTCAACATTTAGTGCAGAGAATTTTTAAGACAGAAAAAATATTTAAATTTACTCAAAATTATTTTATGTTGAGTTAGATAGATATTTACATCAATTGGTTTGCAATTTAATAATAAAATAAGCATTTATTTTACAGAAAATTTAAGAAAATATTTATCAGTAATAGTGAAGATTAAGAGCAAACTGTTCAACCAGCGAAGAGTAATACAACAGAGATGAAATTATCCTGTAAGAGTTTGGTTTCCTCCCACTACATATAGAGAGAGCTGCAAAAAGATTGTATTTGAGAAAGGCCTAAGTGGCCTTTACCAACATACAAGAAAAGCAGAATCAAATGACATCAATAGTTCTCAATTCCATACTTGTTTTAAGCATCTCTGGAAAATAAATTTTCATTGGTTTTCTCAAACTAGATTATGTTTTGATTGTACCTAAGTATGTATCTATATCCATACAACAAATTACCTCATTTGGCCAGTATTTTTTACTTTTTCTAATTGCTTTTATACAAGCAACAAATGTCTGAATACCTCTAGATGTTCATGCTGTAATATAAACGTTAAAAAAAAAAAAGATTTGTTCTGCTTTTCAATTATATCCGCAGCTTGGATATACACCAACTTTTTTCCATGTAAAAATAGGTTAAAATTGTGAAAGACTACAAAGTGACTTTCTTTTTTATTGTTTCGGTAATTTTGAGAGTATAAGTTTTGGTGTGTCCAAATGATGCATATTGACAACTGTAACGAGGAAGTTAAAAGCGTTTTCTCACCACAAAGGCCTTGGGTCAAGATTAAAAATAGTCACCTTAGCAAAAGAATAGTAGTAACTAGGTTATTTGGTCAGGTTTTCACCAATCCCCCCCAAAATGTAGTAGTAACTGGTCATGCGGTCAAGATTCTACCACCCCAGAAAGGAGAGTAGTAAGATTTGGGTCAGTTGATCAGGGTCTACCCTCCCCAAAAAAGAGATTAAATAGCCTGGTAACTATGGTTACAAAAAAAAAAAAAAAAATGACCAGAGAAAGAGAGGGCCAATGAATATAGAATATATTCAATATATATAAAAAAGAAGAAATAGTAGAAAACCCCAGAGTTGTAGGTGCTACAGGCCAGACGTAGACTCCTCTCTGGCGATTTGCTGAAGACGTTGAAAAAACTTTTCATAAAGCTACCAGCGGAAATTCTCCAAACGAAAACCTTCCTCAACATCCAGTGAAACGGTAAAGATTGTTTCATTAATCATTCTGACCAAACCCTAGCTGTGTATAGTTTAAAATATAAAATAAAAAAAAAAAAAAAAAAAAAAAAAATATATATATATATATATATATATATATATATATATATATATATTCTTTAGCTGAGTTAAATGACCACTTTCCATTCCGCCTAAACTTCCTCCAATATCTTCCTCATTAGACCCACCTCTTATTTTCCGTTGAATATTGTGTAAAACTAGTACAAAGTTGAATCCATTCTAGTGTCCATTATTATATAGTTCTGTCACCTTATACCTGTGTTTTTGCTAAATATTTTTGTGTTAAAATAAATTTCCTATTTGTATAAAACTATCTTGCTTTTTAGTTTAATTCACTCCCTTCAGCATTATTCCAACTAAATTGTATTTTATGTGTTGCTGACCCAAACGGGTTCATAACACAACTATAGACAGATTCACATTACATTTCTTCAAATATTTGACTACCAAAGTATAGATTCTTTTAAAAATTGATTTTCAAATTAAACCTTCGATCAAAGAAAATTGTATTCACTTGAAGCTATCCATAATCTTTTTCCTTTAAAAGCATTAATTATAAAATACATGATTAAATTTCAATCTTTGTTCTTGTTTTTTATTTACATAAATCAGTATATTTAAATATGAATCATAATGAGTGATTTCGATTATTTTAACTGTCAAGAACCAGAGCTATGAGCTACAAGAGTTTCAAGTAACAAAATATTAGAATAGTATTTCATTAAATTCTAAATGAAAACAATATGAAAAAACCAAGAAAATGTTTAGAATATTTATATTTCAAGAAACTTACAGTATTTTTCACCAAAAAATATACATTTGTTGCTTTAGGTTAATGTTGTTATTAGGTATTATTAGAAAAAAAAATTACCTCCACTAGTTTCTTTTCAGATGTTTTAATATATTCCAGTTTCCAAACAAGAAACTTTTTTCCCCTCCCTGGAACTTAAAAAATAATTTTGGAGTCAAATTTATTGTATGGTAGTATTTTTGGAGGTTGTGAAGAGGACAGCAGATATTTGAACAGAAGATGAAACAATGTCAAATTTTATGGGAGAGTAGAAAACTTGAGGTCAGGGCTAACATATCTTATAAACAGACTAATAAGGAAACTTTTAAAAGTTGGTGATTTAAAATAGAGGAGGTGGTTGTAGGTTTGCCATTAGAGATAAAAATGGTAGGTAGTGTATTTGATCAGAGTGAGGATGTGTCCAGAAGTTAGACCTATCAATTTTATATACAAAGAAAAAAAAAAAGAAAGAAAAACAATCACAGCAGGTTTAATCAGCTGTTTTAAGTCAACAGTTTAAGAAAATTTTACATTAAATTCACATTTCTTGGCTGCAATAACATTTGACTAGAGCCTGATGCAGGCCAAATATGAAGTTTGCTGAGCAACAGGAATAACAAATGTGTGTGCGCATGTGCATGCATATACCTACCACAGAATATGGAAATGAAGTAATAAAAAATATTTTTTCTAAATCTAAACAGTAGTATTTAAATGTTTAATTTTCTGAAGCCAGTAAACTGTTTCACTCTGGTAAAATAATGCAGCAACACTGCTTCAGAAGCTAGCGTGATGTAAAAACTACGTCACAAAAAGCAGGTGCAATTGGCAGCAAGAAGTTGATCAAAAAAGAAAAAAAACATTCCAAAATCTAAAAGAAATATATAGAATTAGAAAGCAAAATTAAAAAAAATTATAAATAAGCAAAAGAAACAATTCTGGTCCAATCTGAGAGAGGTATACACTATCAAACAATTAGTTTCACAAACTCAAATTGTAAAAAGTTAAGTTTTGTTTTTTTCAAATATAAAAATCAGAATTGTGAAATAGTTAAATAACAAAAATAGAGAATTAAAAAAAAAATCATCAGCTAGTGAAGAGAAAACCCATATTGTAAAAAAGAATATAAGCACATTTTATACATTTAAATGGTTAATCTAGAGAAAATATGCTCAGACTAATTTCTGATAATAAACGCCATCAAATTTTCAAGTTTTCATTTTCTGAAGGAAATTTTATGTCAAAAGTAAGGATGAATGTCATTTTGAAAACTATTTTTGACATTAATGAAATATTCAACTAACAAACCAGTATCATGAGTAATTCTGCTAATATTGCAATGTTTATTTACATCCTCAAAAATATGAATGGACTGTCTCAAGTAGAATAAAGGTTAGAGCAAGATAACAGAATTATAAAACAAAATGTAGAAAAAGGAATTTACTATATTTTTTTTTAATTTTGTGATAATTTATGCTCAGTAATAAGCGAAATGCTTCGAATTTCATCTGGTAATAGTATTCATTGTGTTACTGAAAAGATAAAAGAAAAATTCAACAGGATAACATATGTAATTTTATTTGAATACAAGTTTGGCCCTGCATTAAAAAATTATAGAATATTTTCTTGTCATTATTGTTATTAAAAGGTTTTGTGAGTTGTTAAATATATTTTTAAGCCAATTGTTATAGTTTACCATTTGTTCATCCATATGATGACATCTTTTGATCATTTTTTGTTTATGGCTTTTTCTAGATTTCATAGAAATAATATTTTCATCACATTATTCACTCATGGGTCATGTCACATTTCAAATACATACATTTTTCCAATTATCACTGATGCATTGTGCTGTTTTAGGGGTGTTTTTACCATCTAGCTTTGTTGGAATAGTTTGTCATAAATACATTCCACCTTTTTATATAATTATCTCTTTTTCAATCACCACATTGACAATTAAAGATAATACAGACAAATATATAAATATAGTTGGTGTATTATAAAATAGTACAGTACTATTGTCAAAGACAAAAAAAAAATCTGCTAAAAATAAAAATAAACTTAGTTAATAACATGTGAAAAAGTATTACAATATTAACAAAATTATCCATGAGTCAAGTTTGTTAATTGAATATTAATTCATTTTAAGCACATTTTTCAGAGTAACTTTCAGTTTTGTGAAAATGTAGAAAGTTTACCATCCTGTTAATGTTAAAAAAACAAAAAACTTCATAAAATGTAAATATAAAATAGAACAAGAGAAGGTAATGCAAAGCAGAATAAAGATTGGAAAATAAATTAAAAGTACTGACAATGTAGGATAGCAAAATTTTTTTGCAAGTTAAATAAAACGGATCAAACTCTTGTTATTTGTAACAAACAAAGATGAAAAGTCAAAATCTATAGATGAATTTGTTTAAATTAAGCCAGGAAAGAGCCAAACATGATAATTTAATGTCATTAATTAGCATGAAAAAAATTACCCTTAACTATGATTCTAGCAACAGTTGATGCTGATACTGCAGTTATTTTGTACTCATTACAGACAATTTTTGCCATTTTTGCCTATTATCAAATTATCAAAGTGATGCACATAAATTATTTTGTAGAATAAAAAAACGTTTCATTAATAAAAAAAAAAATGTCATAAGCAGAATGTTTATGTCAATATGGTCAAGAATATCAAATCCATTACTTCATAATTGTGAATTCTGAATACCAAAGAAATATATGAGTGTCTAAAGTGAACTGAAGGAAGGGGAGTAAGAAGTGGTGTAGAATATGCAAGCAGCCAAGAACTTCCAGTAAAGGGATGACAATTTGCGAGTGTGTGTATTGTTAGCCCTTCATACCTGTAGCTTCTTTATTTTTTCATTATATATCGTATTTTAAATTTTGCCATATACTTATATAAAGTTCTCTTATATACACATGCATAACACACACGATCTCTCTCTCTTACACACACACACTTGCAATAATATACACAGTTGATTAAAGCATTATGGCTTTATCGGCAGTAACATCTTTCACATATGAGGTAAAACGTTTCAAGAATTTTGGATATTCTCTTTTGTAGACAGCACGAAGAACTGATGCAGGAGCCCAGCCACCAGGATTTACTGAAGAGAAAAAGAAAGAAAAAAGTCAATCTAATAATGTTAAAGTTGTTTGCATGCAAAACATGAGTAAAAAACCCCAAAAAAACCAAAAAACAAATTAACTTTGTAAATCATGCAAAATTTCTTTAATTTACAAGAATGAGAAAACAGGTTGAAAGAACTAAAAAAATGACTATTTAGTTTATTGCTTTTACAGGAATGTATATAAAGGCTGTGAAAAAATTAACATGCTCACTAAACTTCCAATATAGATATAGTAATCTTGAAATTTATTTTTTTTTTTTAGTTATATGACTGCTTCTAGAAATATATTTGGTTGAATAATATCTATTTTAGGCAAGTCTCAGTCAGTAAAGTGCCATATGTGATACACGCTTGGGTGATCATATCTTGAAAATGACATGATTGACTGGGCAGAAGATTTTCCCGCAGTAGGTTGTCATTACTTACTGCAGTAGACTGGTTGCCAACCAAAGTTACAGAACCCAATCTGTCCTGCTATTTATTCCATAGCTGAAAGCAGAAGAGATGGATTCATACCTTCCCCAAGGGTATTTGTGCATAAGTGAATGCAATGAATTTGACTGGAATTAGAACTTAGCTCTTCAATTATCTCATTCCGAGCTGATATCCACTGCACTGAAACACACATTTAGGAAAGTAAATAGCAATAACAAATTAAAATTTACCATTTGCAGTATAGCTGATTTTACATGTGATATTATCTCTTGTAATTTCTCCATCATCTGGTGGTTCGATTAATGTTTGACAAGCCATAGAAACATTCATTTTAACACGAACATATTTGCCCACCTGCAATGTGAAATAAACAGAAATATTTAGACAAACATGTAAAACTAAAATAATTTAATCTTTTCAATCAGAAAAAAAATCAATGTGATTATCTATATTTTTGATATGGCTTCATACAAAATTTCCAGTGACATATTTTGCTCAAATTTAGTGAAATATTAGAAGCATCTTGAAGTAACTCAACTATTTACTGCCTTTACTTGCATACACACTTTAAGAACTGATAACTTCATTTTTATTCATAGCTGAATATAAAATGCACATTCAATCCTGTCTCTTGTTCATGTTTAATATGAGGAAAGTGCAATGTAATCTGGGTAATGGATCATTGAAGTTTATCTTAGCCTCATGCTACTCTTCTTATTCTATGTTATCTAAAACAGTATGATTGAGATAAATAATTCTGTGATCATTTTGGTGATACGTTTCAATGGTCACCCAAAGCAAATATTCCCTTTCTGTTCTTGGTTGTGCAATGACCAGTTGTATTATATCTTGTAATTGAAAATTGCTTTATTATTGTTCATTCGCAACCAGAAGTAGCCTTAAACCCATCAATGTTCTAACATTCCCTCACCATAAAATCAGCATGCAGAAATGAAACAAGGAGAAGAATGTTCCTGCATCAAAAAGTTAATACTTAAACATACCAGCCACTCAGACAAGAACCTGATATGAAAACTTTTATAACAATGTGACTAGGGACGATTATACACTATCTCAGTTCCTACATTACATGAAGAGTCATCTCGGGAAACACACCATGGCATAACACCCATCCTTGGCACAGACTTCCTGGTGCATTAAAATTTGGCAGTTCACATAAACATAAGCCATTATACCACAGGGAACAGCATGGCAACTTGCCACAGAAATTGGCATAATCTAATCTCCTTGTTCTCATATGTCATTTCATCATTTTTCAATACTTGCAAGGAGTCATCTACTATAGACACTGACCTGCTTATAGACATATGTTAAAAATGATTTTGAGCACAAGAACAGAAAGTAATCTGGGAAACTTTGAAACTTAAAAACTAATAAACTGAAAGAACGTCTGATGGAAGATACAGAACAATATGTGAACTGGCAGAAAATTTAGAGGTGAAAACAATCGACTGCATTTCATCGATTGGAAACAAAGAAAAATTCAGAAGATTGCAAAATAAAATTCAAACTTTGTTTCATTTTCTTATATAAGATTTGTTAAACTTCAGTTGTTCTCATTTTCCATTTCACTAATTTCTACAAAATCACATACATTTAAAGTGTAAAGTCAAACACCCCTGGCTACTTTTTAGTATTTTATTGAGCATGGTTAAAGTGTTTCTTTTTATTGTGTTAACATGCTTTCTAGCATTCATTGAACAAATAATTCAAGGGGATTTTTATTCGAAATGTTTTGAAGGAGAAGCATAAAGGTGTTCAAGTCAAGATTACTAGAGATGAAAGAAAAGGCCTTATTTGTTCTATGTAATTCACATACTTTGAATCTTGTTTAGTCAGATAGTGCAGTCATGGGTAGTTTGTTACATTCTTTAGGGTTGTTTATTTATGCACATTAATTTCTGCCTCAACTTTTTGTTAGAAGATACTGTTGGAGAATGTGCCTATTTTTGTGAAAAACAGTGTGATACAAGATGGAAATCACAAATGAATATGTTAAATCAACACCTGCCTACCATCAGAACAGATGAAGTTACTCTCTTAGAGAGCAACACACTTTGCTTCCTGGGCCTCACTCTCTCAAATGATTCAAATGGAATAACTACATTGAATCTATATCTACATCTCCTGCTAGGAAGGTTGGGTTAATGTGTCGGACCAGGAAGTTTTTCTTATCAGAATCCATTTTGCACATTTATAAGTCTGTACATTGAATACTGTTGCCATATCTGGTTAGGTGCTCCTGCTATTCATCTTGAGGTTATCAACAAAATCCAAAGGAGGATCAGCAATATAATCAATCCTGACTTGGTAACCCACCTTCAGTCACTTTCTTACTGACGTCATGTGGCTTTCCACTGTCTTTTCTAGAAGTATTTTCATAGTAACTGCTGTGACAAACTTATTTTCTCTGATTCCACAACCACCTCTTCTATACCAACAGTTTGCTTTTCTTGTACTTCTCATTTATGGAACTCTATTCCACTTGCCCCTGAATCTCCAATCAATATTTGTTGAGTGGTATGTTTGAACAAACTTCTTTTCTTTCTTCTCTCCTGTTCTTCTTCTCATTGTGCTAACAATACATCCTCTACAACAACTGAGAGCACAACTGCCAAGTGTCAAATAGTGGCTCTATGTATCTCTCTCAGGCCGACCACGATTTGCATATGTGTGAGCCTCCTTTTCAGTTCTCCTGTGCATGCGCACAGTCATTCAAGGCTTTGCTGCCATGTTGCGTGACTTGTCTAGCACCCATTCTGCAATTACAAAAGATGCAAACAACCCTAAGCCTCTTGCTACTTCTAGGATAGTGTTCACCACACTCCCCTCGATCTCCTGATCACAAGCAATAGACCCCAGTGCAGTTCTCTTTTGACGGGTACATTGTTGAAGAGGGATGGTGCAGGCTTCGTCTTCTGATGAGCATCTGCCAGTAAACTACTAATGTCGGAAGAGTCATCTGGTCCAAAGTAAACTAATCGTTTATATTCTTCTGTGTCACTTTCACTTTTGTCACTTGCCAATAGAGATGACTCAACGAAAGGGTGCAAATTTTTGACGTGGCATGGTATCCCGTCAACCCATATTGACTGAGGACTTACCGCCTTTGTTACACGTCCCATCTGAACTTGGACATGCACCTGCTTCATGGGGTTTTAACTCAGACAATTTCACACCTGGGTGGCCACTCTGTTGGTGAATGTTGGCCACTTGACTTTCATCCAAACATTCCTTTGCAGTAGCACAACTCTCCAGTTTTGGCTCTCTACCTTCCTTGCATATATTTAACCATTTTTGCGTCACTCTAGTGAGGCAGCACAGGTGTCACAAGACTTCACCAATGTTACATCCATCTTTATTCCATATTCTTCTGTCAATGCCTTTAGCATTCCTAAACACCTTCTCACCAGCATCTCGCCACTCTGTTGGTGAATGTTGGCCACTTGACTTTCATCCAAACATTCCTTTGCAGTAGCACAACTCTCCAGTTTTGGCTCTCTACCTTCCTTGCATATATTTAACCATTTTTGCGGCACTCTAGTGAGGCAGCACAGGTGTCACAAGACTTCACCAATGTTACATCCATCTTTATTCCATATTCTTCTGTCAATGCCTTTAGCATTCCTAAACACCTTCTCACCAGCATCTCGCCAGCCGCTTTTGAGTTTACATGTGCCTTTCCAGTTAGTGTTTGATATCCAGTGATTTACGCACAGTGAATCAGTGACCAAATGTAGCACAAATGCCTACCATTGATAGGCCAGATTTACGCCTTTGATTGCTGCATCCAGTTCGGCCAGCTTAATATATTTGGCATCATTGGCCAGGCGCAACCAACAAGCATCCTACACAATGCTTCTATTCCTTTCCAATGTTACTCCAGTTTCCATGGAACTTGTGTCTACCCAGATCTTCACCTCACTGCTGTTTACCCACCAGTCTCCACTGATAAAATCTGATTCAATTAATCTGGTTACAGTTTCATTCAGCATGCTGCAAAGGAAGGCATCGTAGACTACATCATCCCATCCTTTGGACACTATGGTCGCCTGGCGCTTGATGAATGCTGTTGCAACACACAGGGAAATGACCTACCAATTTCCCACACAGAGAGAACACTTGTCACCAGGTGAGAATGCAAGCAATGTCTGGCACTTCACCTCCTTGTCTTCAACAAAGGACATCATTTTCTTTGCAGACCTGCAGACCCAAAACCTTGGCTCTGTCTTCAGCTGCTCTGGGTTTTTACAGACCAACCCATAATTTGTGAACTGTTGTCAGACACAAGCTGCAGGTACCAGATCTTCATTAATGAAAATGTCATCGATAAATGTCAAAGTGGCTTTCTTGATTGCTTGGTCCAGTGATGTTACTACATCAGTGATAGATTTCATAATGAGTAGCACCACATTCAAACCAAAACCTAGATGTGTAAGGCAGAACTGATGACCTTTGAACATGACTGTTTGAAAAAGCCAAAGAGCTTTGTCTACATGGATCTGCAGGTAAGCATTTCTCAGATCTAAAAGCGACACATTGGCTTCCTGCTGTTGCCATTTTCTGGGTTTCTCCACACAGACATCCAAATTGCGTAAACACCTCCTCAAATCTAACTCACGATAGTCAAGCACCAGACAGACCTTCTGCTTATGTTCTTGGACAACTGTCATTAAGGGAATCAAACCTTTGGGTGGGTCAAGTTCTTCCAACCATCTGTTGTGCTGCCACAACAAAAACCCTTTCTTGTATACGGCCTGAGCATGCTTAGGCACCTTGTACTCTTTCAGTTGATTAGATGTTTGGTCATTTACCCACTTCCACGATGCAGCCCAAGCTTTCTTGTTCTGATCGAACATCAAACCAAAGTTGGGCTTGTCGATCGAAATAGCAACACATCTATGTACTCCCTCAAAATGTTTTGCCTTGTTCAGTTAGGCACAAGCCTCCTAGGCTTTTGATTGTGTCAATCCCAAGAAGGAGGTCAAAGCCCAACAATTGTCCATCGACAACTAGTGCCTCAATTTCGTCAAATTTGACCTGTCTGACGTCCAACTTAATCCTTCTGAACCCACGACATGTCAAGGTTCTCTTGTTAGCTGTTAATACTCCCACACTCCTCTGCCTCCAAGAACAGCATACATTTTTGCTCACCATCGTCTGTCATTCTACTATCGATTCGTCAGTCGTGGCTCCTCCAAACTCATGAATCAATTGTGGTTCGAACGGCCTATTTGCCATTATATGAAGTGTCACCAAAATAGCTTGTATTTGTTGAGTGGTATACACAGGAACAGATGTCTTGTTTTTCTTCCTTTTCTTTTTCTTACTGTGCTAACAATCTGTTCCCTTCAAAACTGAGAGTACAACTGCTGAATGTCAAATTATGGTTCCATTTATCTCTCTCGGGCCGATCACAGTTTGCATATGTGTGAGCCTCCTTTTCAGTTCTCCCACACACGCACGCAGTCATCCCAGGCTTTGCCGCCATGTTGCTTGTCTCATCTAGCACCAGTTGTGCAGTTACAAAAGACACAGGCAACCCTAAGCCTCTTCAATCTCCTTGATTCTCATCCATCTCTCATCCTTTCTTTGACATTCCCTGTACATTTTTTTTTCTTTCACTGTAACTCTCTGCACACCAGTGGCAGTCCTGCCTTGCTTGGGGTGAAATGATTATATTTTTTTTTAAAAAACCGTAAAAACAGAAATGCTCTTATCAATCTGTGAGAAAATGTCTTTAGAAAAAAAAGATGGTGCAACATCACTGCTGGACACAATTTCTACTTAAGCACAAATAATTTTCAATAGTAAATATAGTAAAAACAGAGCTAATGTTGAAAACAGAATGACAACTATCACAGATCCTAATTAAGAACAAGAATTACTTCCCATCTAAGACATAAAGACAGTTGTTTTAGCATTACAGCAAACTACCTCACATATACAAACTCTCCAAAAATTCAGAAAAACAGTATTCCAGTTCAATTATTAGCTGCTGTCCTCATCTTTGTTGCCATTTGTACAATTTTTCGACTGTTATATACTCCTGCTTTCTTCAGGTGCTAGGAATTTCAAACTGAATCCTTTATTACAATCACTGGGGTATATCATTCTCATTCCTTGCAAGTAATGCCTCGATTGAACTGTATAGATGGTCTTGTTATGGTTTATAAAATGGCGAGTGTTCTAAAAACAGAAAAAGATAGACACACTGACGCCGAGAATTCAAAATTGGGCAGCAAAATAAGGAACCGTTTCTTTTGGTAGGAGTAGGAGTAAGAGTTGGAGTAAGAAGTAGGAGTTAAAGACAGTAGCTTTGTGTAAGAGATTTAAAAAGGGGAAGACGCTAGAGTTGACCACTAGAATCCAGAAGGGCTAGGCTTGTTTACTACTAGCATCCCACAGTGAAGAGAATTTAGCTAGTCTGCTCCTGTATCCACACAAAATTTAAAGGTTATAACTTGATGTAAAAACCTAAAGTTTTATACCAAAAATAAACATCATTAATTCAAGTTTGTGTTATCTTCTAATGATACCAAAATGAAGCAACACAACAGTGGATGACCCCGACATACGAACAGAAAGCAACCTCATATATATATATATATATATATATATATATATACAAATATAAAAGGATAAATGGAGCAGACAGGAGAGGAAACGACTCATCAAGTCAATATCAAGGCAACGGAATTCATGGAAACTGCTGTAAATGGATGGTTTACGATATTAGAAGCCCAGTTTCACTTGCGAAATGTGACAGTGTCGAAAACAAAGTTTTATACAGTAATATTGTCGTTACCAGCCGAAGAAGTGGGTAAACTACCAAATGCTACCCTCGCATCACAAGACTACGAGGAATTAAAACAGACTGATAGAAGCTCACGAACAAACAAAACTGGAGCTTCTAGAAAAATTAATGTCGGCTACGAGTATTTCAGGACGACTGTCGACATATTTGCACGAAATGCTATCTGTAGCTAAACGGATAGGTATTAGTGATGACATTGTGAGACACAAATTCCTGCAGGCATTACCGTCAACAATATCTCCAGTAATAGCCTTGCAAAAGGATTTAAACCATACCCAACTTGGCAGGTTAGCAGATGAACTAATGCCATTATTGAATAACGATAAGGCATTTGTTGTTCAGCGACCCTTATCTACTAAGAATGACACACAAACAAATTATAAAGGAAAATACAGCCAAGACACTTCAGTGCCGCTAAATGTCAGGCTGTATCGGAATAACCAACGGACAAAAATTTGCAGAGCACATATTTATTTCGCCAATGAAGCAAGAACACATAAACCTTGGTGTAAATGGCCCAAAAAGAACAATCTACGAATGTTGCCTAGTTCTTGACCAGCAACACCTATGGGAAGCGATTCGGAAAACTAATAGGGCGAACAAGTTCAGTCCCACGAGGTTCACCGCTATTAGAAATTACCGCAAAATTAGGGGCTACCAAATTAAAATTTATCGTAGTTACTGGTACTCAATATTACCAACTTCTGCAGTAAATGGTATTACATTAAAACCGACTCCCATATCACTATCCACTGCAAATGGGGTGAAAATAAAATGCTATGGACAAGCAAGTTTGAAAATTGGAATACCCAGTTTAAGGAGATCTTTTACTTGGACATTCGTGATCGCTGATATCACCAACCCACTCCTTGGACTGGATTTCCTCAACAAGTTTGGTCTAATAGTAGACTGCAGTAACAAAACCATTTACAATCCTACAACAACCCAGAGAAAGAATTTAAAAATATCTGCATCAGCGGTGAATCTAGTTGTAAATGAAACGGAGCTCCTGTCATTCATACGGAACATGATTAAAGAAAAATATCCGAACCTAATCACACCACATAAGGACAGTAACAAAAAACACTGCGGTGTCTACCACAGAATTGATACAGGAAGTTATACGCCAGTATTTGCAAAACCCAGGCAGCTTAATGTAGAAAAACTGGAAGCCGCGTGTAGCGAATTTAAAACCCTACAAAAAAACGGAGTGATCTCCCTTTCCAAAAACGAGTGTTCTAGCCCACTACATATAGTATCTAAACAAAACGGAGGATTTAGATGTTGCGGAGACTACCGTTCTCTCAATAGCATAACCAAGACTGACAGGTACCCTATACCAAATATAAACTCTTTTTCAGCAAAACTTGCGAACAACTGACGATTCTCCAAAATCGATTTGATTTCAGCCTACCACCAAATTAAAATGCATCCGGACGATGTAGCAAAAACTGCTCTCACCACCCCATTTGGTCTTTATGAATATAATTATATGCCGTTTGGATTTAAAAAATGCGTCAGCTACATTTCAATGGTATATGGACAAAATTTTTGAAGACATTGATTATGTTTTTACATATATTGATGACATTTTAATTTTCAGCAATGATGAAATTTCTAATTAAAAAAGACATTGAAACTGTTTTTAATATTTTAAATGAACACAATTTAAAAATTTCAGTCACAAAATGTTTTCAATGTGACTTCCCTAGATTTCTTAGGCTTTCATATTAGCGTAGATGGCATTAAACCTACAACTAGTATAATAGAAGAATTACAATCTTTTCCTTACCCTAAGGACGCAAAAGGGCTACGCAGATTTCTTGGAATGGTAGGATTTTATAGAAAATGAATACCAAAATTTTCAGAGATAGTCTTACCCCTATCTGAGAGAATGAGATTATCCCCTAATGGCTTGTTTACATTAGATGAATCTGAACGACAATCTTTCAATTCTGTAATTAAGGAACTTAATGATACATCCTCATTAGCTCACCCTGAACCTAACTGTACAAATTATTAATTTGTCACTGACAGTAGTAATTATGCTGTCAGTGTGGTATTGCACCAAATGGTGGAATGAAATTAATACCGATCAGATTTTTCTCTAAAAAATTAACACAAACACAAATGAGATATTCTACATTCGATCAAACTTTTAGCAGCTTATTTGTCAGTGCTGCACTTCCGTCACCTCATAGGAGGTCGCCAAGTGCTACTTTTAACTGACCATAAGGCATCGTGTGGTGCATTTTATAGTTTAAACCCCGCTAAATCAGACAGACAACGACAATTAGCTATCCTGAGAGAATTTATTTCAGATATTGAACATGTAAAAGGTAGTCAGAATATAGTTGCTGATTGTCTATCCCGACCAACTCTTGCTGTACAAATAGATGCGTGTGATTTACCTGCACTTGCAGAAGCACAGGTTATAACTTGATGTAAAAACCTAAAGTTTTATACCAAAAATAAACATTAATTCAAGTGTGTTATCTTCTAATTATACCAAAATGAAGCAACACAACTGTCTCACTGATCTCTTCCTGGTGTGGCCAGAGTATGAAGGTGTCATCAACGTATCTCAGCCATAGAGTTGGCTTTAGAATTGTAGATGCTAATGCTATCTCTAAAATATTCCATGTATATGTCAGCCAATGATGGTGATAATGGCAAGCCCATTGCTAAGCCTTCATCCTGTCGATATATGCCAAATCCCAATCTGAAGTGCGTTGTTTGTGTGAAGAAAGTCAGCATCTCCAGGTTGTTTAGCGAAACACTGGTACGTTCTCATAGGGATGAGTTCAAGGCCAGTTTGTCCCTGACTACCGATACATAGAGTTCACTATGGAAAAAGAGAGTGACAACAAACTGGCATTCCTGGATGTGCTAATAACTAACAGAGATGGGATTCAAGACATCCATATGCCTCAAGCCAACATTCACTGGACAATACTGCAACCTCAACTTCCACCACCCAAACAATGTAAAGAAAGTTAGGCTAGGCTTAAAAAAAATCTAAGCCAACCAAGCATTGAGATGAACACAATATGGGAACCAGTAATACGGAGTGTCAGAGAAAATCATTGGTGTCAAAATATTGCAATATGAGCTCTGGTAAAAAAGGACTACTGGACAGTAGGTTTATAAGTCCCAAAAATTCAGTTCTTGTGCTTAAGGACACATGGCCCAGTGGATATAGATGTTGGTTAGTCCCTGTGACTTGATCCAAAGAATTGTGAGTTCAATACCAGGCTACAGCAGTGGTGAACAAGTAACTTGCAGGGTTAGAGGAAGATAACTCATGACTTCCAATCAAGGATTTACTTGCAAGCAATGAGAATGATATACCCCAGTGATTGTAATAAAGAGTTTGTTTCGAAATCCCTAGCACCTGAAGAAGGCTGGAGCATACAATGGCCGAAACATCGTACAAATGGCAACAAAGATGAGGACAATAGCCTGAATAATGTAAATCATCTCAGACAAATATTATTTCAGGATATGAAATACCTTTTTTTTGAGCACAAAAATATAATTTAAAAACAAAAAGAAGAAAAAAGACAACCAGTGTGCAACGACAGTCAGTAAAAGTCCATATATGTTTTTTCATAAAGTGGGTGGGTGTTTAAAATTTCTTTGAGAAAAAATTTGTTCCTTGTTTGACTTCATATTTTCCAAACATTATTCCAAAGAGAGCTTTAAATCACAACACAAGAACTTTTTGATATTCCTACCTTTCAAACAAAGCCATTAGGCACTACACCAGCTTTACTCCACCATTTCTTCTTATCCACTACCTTCAAGTAAATAAATTACCATTTTCTAGCCAATCCGAACAACATTGCTAAGTTTATTCTCTATTTACATAGAAGAATTTCTATTCTATAAAAATATATACATCTATTTAATAATTTAAAATTAATTTTTTTCTTTCTAAATTGTCATAAAAACTCACAGGGACAGTAGGATGATCTGTTGAATAATTGACAACAATCCAAGTGTCTGGTTCTTCTTCATCCTCATTTATTACATGACGGATATGTGACCAAAATACAGCATCCCTTTGTGAAGCAGGCCAAACACGTTTAATAATGTTATGACTAATAAAAGTATCCTCTGAGAGCCATTCAATACAACGGCTACTCTCCAGTGTGCCTGAAATACAATTAAAATTTTGTTTCATATTTTAGTTAAAAACTAAATCAAATCTTAGTCACATACTGTTTTTTTTTATTCACTTTGTGGCAAAAGAACATTCATCAGTTTGAGAAAGATATAAAATCTTAAGTTATTAAAATTAGGCAGCAACTCTTCCTTCAAAAATGTCTTATTGCATGGAAAAAATGTGCACATGAAAATAATATTCTTAACATTATATTAAACCTGGAAAAGAACAGGGCAAGTTATTAAACCTGGAAAAGTAAAGGACAAGATAGTAAAAAATAAGAAATTTAAAATATTGCATTCAATTTTTTTTTTTAGCTGCAATATTTTAAGTAAGAAACTTCTTATTTTTTACTTCGCTAGAATATCTTGTCCTTTACTTTTCTAGGTTTAATAACTTGTTCTGTTCTTTTCCAGGTTTAATGTAATCTTAAGAATATTATTTTCATGCGTGCATTTTTCCATGTAATGTGTGATTTTTCCTGGTATTTTTATTAATTTAATATAAATTTAATGGTGAAAACCACATTAAAAATATTAAGAAAAAAAATTTATGTGCAATTGATTAAAAAAAAAAAATATTTATATTCAACTCTGATAAAACAATAAGTGACAAGCAAAGTTTGATTGACAAACATAAGAGATATCATCAGAATTTAAATGTTGAAAACCGCATGCAAAAATATTAGAGAAAAGTTATAAAGAATAAGATTTATTATTAGAAGCATTAGTCACTCACTCACTTATGTAGTTAGTCTCCCTTTTTGGATTTCACATATTTTGATGTTGACTTTTTTTCTACTTAACCAAAATTGAAAATTATTTTTTCAAAAGGTAGTTAAAGAAGTGTCTGTCAACTGCTTGAAATTTGGTTGAGAACTGAATTAGTTGTGAAGTTTGAAAGCTGCCTAGATTCACTCAATGTCAGACATAAGAATATATTCAACCACTACTATGGTTGAATGATTATGATTATAATTATTATTGTTCATTTCCTTTCCTAATTATGAATGAGCCTTCGCAAAAACAACAGTTGTTGATGTTATATAAGTTTTGGAAATTTTGTATGATGGCGTCCAAGCTTTTGACTCATGAGTTAACTCCGGATGCCTGTAATTAGTGCATTATACGAAAAATGCTAATAGTTGTAAGTAGCATATTTAGTGCAACATTGTATTGAAATTTATCAGAGCAAACCTAAAAATGGTAGAAGTCCCATCTGCCAGGTGTCATAACAACAGATGTAGAATATGTGATGACTTTTTTTTTCTGCAATGGAAAATGCTAGGTTGAAGACTATTTTTATTACTGTACAGTTGCTTCTGTTTGATGTAAATGAGAATTTTTTAGTCTATGCATGCTATTGGATCTATGTATTATTTTAGTGTTTATAAAGAACTGTCTAATATTACTATAGTCTTTATGAGACACTTATTAATGTGATGTTTGGTGAAAATTTGTTCTGATAAATGGCAGACAAGTCTTTGGGAAAGTGTGGTTGCTGTGTAACCTATACAAGACATATATTGCTTATTGTTTACAGTGATGCAATCTCCAATTGAACAAATAAACTGATTAACTGAGGGTCGGTGAGTTGAGATATTTTTAAAAATTAGATTGCTAGTTTTAAATTTTTTATAATAAATGTTGAATCTTAAATAGGTATTTTTTTTCAGTTTTAATATATCTATGTAATATCCTTTTTATTGCTTTTGCATTGTTTTTTTTAATTGTGGTGCATCTGATTTCTATATGTTAATGATATTATTAAACTTATCTTGAGAACTGAGGTGTATATTAAAATTATCATTGTGTAAGAAAAGACTAATTTGATAATCAGCAATATAATTAAGGAAATCATTAAGTTTTATGTTATTCAATTCTATAAAAAATATTGTTTTAGATGAGAAGATTTAGCTTAATTTGGATTAAATTGTTTAAGCAAGTATATATCTTTCAAGACATTCACTTTTAGAATTTAGAGCTAGATTGGAATTAGATGGGTTTTTAACTGTGAAGTGGTAAACTTATGATCATTATAATTAATAAGTATATCAAGAAAAAAAGTTTGTTTTTTTTTGTTTTTTTTTATTAATGTCCAATTCAAAAGTGAAGATAATTTTGAACAAAGTCTGTTCAAGTTCTGCAATGTCATTGTTTCTATATATCATCAATGTATCTTTCATAAATAGAGAACTTATTTAAACTATTGTTTAATAGCAATAGTCTCATTGACAGGGATGTTAGTAAATAGGTTTTCAATATATTAAAAACTTTATTTGATTAATTTTTCAGTAGTGTAAATCTGAATCAAATGTTTCAACAATAGTGGACTGCAAGCTGCCATTTTGGAATGATAGCATAATAAAAAACAGTTTTTATTTCAACTATTTGCCAAAGATCCTGATAGAACAAATTCAATTAAAATAATAAACAGAGTTCCTAGAATTAACATTTTCTAAACAACTTACCTTCCCAATCCATCCGCACATTTAAATCCCAAAAATAATGGCAAATTTCATGTCCTGTTATGCCCTAAGAAAAAAACAAAAAAACAAAAATTGAATATCTATTTTTCTTGTATAAATAGTGTTTTAAGCTGCAAGCATACATGCTGCTCTTTGTAAAAGTACATGTCATTTTGTATTCTGTATATTTAATATTTGAGAAAACTTTCTTTTGGTAACTAAATCAATATGTAGCACTATATTCAATATATTAACATTTATACAGATTAGTACTGATAAGTTTCACATCGTATTTTTTTACCTTAACTAATAATTTAATGAATGCTACTATTTTTTAATATACTTCATAACAGATATATTTTTTTTACCTACATGTCAAAGGATTATTTTTTTTTTTTTTAATAAATTATTCAATTAGCAGATTTTGATCTTGAATCAAATTTGTTTGAAAATTATTCCCTTCACAAAATACCACACACAATAAGAATCCTAGTATCTTTTTTTTAAACTCACTTTGACTGTATGGACTGCCTTCAGTGGATCAAGAACCAAGCCATCCTCCTCAAGTTCTCGCTTATAGACTTTCATTTCTCCTTCTTCATGCAACATAATCCAATTATCCTCCCCATCATCATTTTTATCTTCCAAAAATTTGAGATGTTCAGCAGTAATTTGATTAATCTACAAAATAAAGTGATCCTCTAAAGATCAAAAATTGATATATATCACAACAATTTATATGTGACAAGATGAATGTAGTATTAAATCTCCAATGGAGATTTATAAATAAGATGAGCACCAGTCACACTATGGGAAGGTTAATTGGTGTGAATCATGGATATAGTAAATGATAAAGTTAAAATAATTACAAAAAGCATTTAATAATGATAAAATGAATTAGAACCTGGAATAATCTGAGTTTTAACCAGACAGGATGAAACAGGAACCCCCATCCCTCACTCACTCCCCATTAGGAAAATGACAATTGAGATAAATTAACTGGCCTATACATTGACTAAGATTCAACTATGAATGTTGTTATTTCTGTTTTGATTGACTGTTGGGGAATTACCTGTTTGACTAGACCAAAGGTCAGCAACTTTTTGAAGAGAGCAAGCCAGAAAGCTATGCAGTGTCATGGAGGAGGGACATGATATCAAATGTATTATAATTGTCTTGACCTCAGACTACATCAGGCTGCCTTGGTCTGGAGGTTTAAAGAAAAAAGTTAATGTTATATTATTTAAACAAGGTTCCTTATTTTACTACAGGAAGAAGATAACAAAAAATGTGAATTCCTTACAAATGAAATACAGTTAGAAATGGTAAAATTTAATGAGAAACCTATTTCTGTTTATATTTCTGAGATGAGGTAGTATTTACATTATTTGGACTGCTGTCCTCATCTTTGTTGCCATTTGTATGACGTTTCGGCCGTTAAGGACACATGGCTCAGTTGGTTAGTTCCTGTGACTTGACCCAAAGAATTGTGAGTTCAATACCAGGCTAGAGTAGTGGTGAACAAGTAACTTGCAGGGTTATAGGGAGATAACTCATGACTTCCAATCGTGGCATTACTATGCAAAGAATGAGAATGATATACCCCACTGATTGTAATAAAGAGTTCTATTCAAAATTCTTAGCACCTGAAGAAGACCGGAGCATGAAAATGGCCGAAACATCATACAAATGGCAACAAAGATTAGGACAATAGTCCAAATAATGTAAATACAGTTTCTGTTTATTGTTCGATAACTTCCCCAAATCAGGTGAAATATTTATTAACAGGAGCAAAATATTATCGAAGTGTTCATCACCCAAACTTGTTCTTAAATGACTCTTGGTATATTTCGTTTTCAAAAAAGTTCTTCACAAGCATATGTACTTCCAAATAATGATACCATCATTTTCACATTATTCAATATTTTCCACATGGTAAAACAAATTTCTTGCAGAAGTCAGCAGTGTATTCAGAATAAGTTTCATTCATCACATTGTTAAGTTGATTAACTCCAACTGATATTTTTCTGCCACTTGCTCTACACCTGTTTTGTAAGGAGTATCAAATAATTTAAATTGATTTCCATATTGCCAGAAGTCAGTGAAATGAGAAGAAAAACTTGCTTCTCAAATCCTGAATAAAGCTCACAATAATGCCTTGTCTCTTGAGATTTTGGAGATTTGGAAAATGAGTTTTTTGTCATCCTACTAATTTGCACAAACCAATTCTTTAAAAAATAAATAAATTTATCCAAAAATAACCTTATATTTATAGCCAATGGTCTAGATAAAGTGTTAGTTAATCTGTGAGCACCTAGTGAAACTAATAGATACACCCACCACTACAACAATAAAAAGCAGTTAGCAGAGAAGAAAAGAAAAAGTAAAAGAAAAATATAACAGTAGCTGTGTAGAAAAAGTGAGAGAGAGAGATGGAAAGAGTTAAACCAAATTAAATGAAAAGTCAGACAGCAACAAATTCACTGAAAAGTGTTCAACATCAATTTTTTAATGAACCTCTAAACTTGCCAACTATTTAATGACCATTTATTTCATGATTTATATTCTCTTATTTTTATTAAAGGTTCTTCACTTTATTTAAACTAAAAAGAAAAAAAATTCATTAAAAATTCACGCCATATTTCAATATTGTATACATCAAAACATTATCATCCAAATTTTTAATATGTTCAGTAAGTTATCACATGTGCTTTTTGGCTATACTGCAGAATGCATCCAGTTTAGGACATGTTTTAGTGAGATATTGTTCTTAAAAAAAAACAAAAAAACTGTTGCTTGTTATGAACTATCCATTGCTCAATGGCAATTCCAAGTTCAGACATTGGATAGTATTAGTAGAAAAATCATTGAAAGCCAAAAGGTATAATCTCTTGTGTGATAAACACAAATAATGAGTGACCCCACAGAGTTAACCTACTGTAATCTTATTTCAGGTCCCATTAATAAAGCAAAAGTTAGTCTTATTTTTCTGCATTCACTTTTCAGATTGTGTAAAAATAAAAACCAAATGGTACTGATGACAATTTCAAACAAACCAGGAATTAAAATCCTGATGATTAGTAGAGTCTCTGGTTCAAAATGGTCAGCATGCAGCCATAGATCAACAATTGCAACATAGAGAGTATCCAGCATTATGTGATTTTTTTTCTACTAATGAAATTTGCAAGAATGTCCAAGCCTCTTTCCAAAAAATATTTTATGAAATACCTGGCATTAAGAATTGATACACTGGAAGAACTTTTTTTGCTAACAGATTTTATTTCCCTTCTCTATCCCTTTGTGCTACTAGAACCTACTTGAAACTGACTGGATCCCTTTCTCAGTAGAACTCTGACCAGAAATGTGACAATGTTTATGACATTACTTGCAACTTTGTTAGGGTGATGCTTTTCAAGAAAACTGCACCACAGTCTATTTTGAACAAATGTTTATAATCACATTCTTTCCTCTCTCCTTCTCTGAAGCTATTTCTTCAGTTGTCATTTGTTGCTACTCCAGCTGAAAGTTTTGAGTTCTTCAATGGTCAGCTCTCCCCTGGGGTCCTCCACATCCTGTTCACTCACGTCTAAACCCAGTGACTTCATCAAAGAAACTCGGAACTTTCTTTGAACCCATGCATGGTGGCTTATTTAACAGTAAAACTAAATAAATAAAAACCACGTCTATTGAACAGGTGTAGAGGCTCATCCTTTGTTCCCTGTTTAGGATGTGGTTTCCAGCTTTCTCTTTTCTAATCTTTTCACTTTTCTTTTGTTTATTTTTTTTTTCAATTGGAGTAGACAGACTAAACTATTGCCCAGTTCACACTCCACCCACATCTATTGAACAGGTGTAGAGGCTCATCCCTTGTTCCCTGTTTAGGATGTGGTTTCCAGCTTTCTCTTTTCCATTCTTTTCACTTTTACGTAGCCCCCTGCACATCAGTGGCGTTACTGCCTTGCTCGGGGTGATGTGATTAAAAAAAAAAATAAATAAAAATAAAACTGTTCTGTTATCACAGTACAGAAACTGTCTTGTTTTACTTCCCTTTGCTTGTTCATTGTTTTTTTTTTTTTTTTTTAGTTTACATATTTTTTGGATTGGTCACTGTTATTTACCACTCTTTGTTAGCCCTTAGTTATCACCAGAAGCCACACAGAAGCATGAGCTCTTCGTTTCTCATTCTCCTTATCTTACCCTCAATGTTACGATCACTGGTTTGTAACTTTTAAAGCTTTTCACTTTACTTTGCTCTACTTTATTATCATGTTATTTGAACATGTAGTCATCTTTTTTGTTTATTTTACATTTGTATCTCTGTATGAAGAATCCTTTTCAACATGTGCTATCCATTTACCTTTCTTCCTTTGCATGAACAACTGCAAAATTGGAATTTATTCCTGTAGCAAACTATATATTTTCATGTAAACAAAGTATTCACTACTTCCCTTTACCCATTTAGACAAATAGTCTTACTTCTATGTTCAAGTATCCGACTGCTTTTGTCATATTCCTTTTTACCCTTTTGTTTGTTGTTATTCAAACTGAACTAGTCTTACCCTTTTAGCTTTTAATAAACCTGCTGGCAAACAAGACTACTTTCAGAGTCTTGCTTTAAGGTATTTATCTGGCTACACATACATATGAGCTGGACATGTACACTAGAGGCAGAACAAAAGCACTATTTAAAATGAAAATTTTCAGACTAATGATAGGGGAGATGCTTACTTAGTGAAAAACAAATGCAGATGGAGTCACATGCACACGTGATGTTTTGTGTGGGTGCTTGACTTGGGGGAGTTATGTGGCTGCAAACAAACAGGAATGTACAGATTTGTAATGGACAAATTTCCTTGTTTGATAACTGAGATATACCAATTCTGAAAGATTTTCAATGAAAAAGTTCAAGGTAACCAGATTGTATGATAATGGAGGTGTTCGATAACTGAGGTTCCACTGTATTTAAATTTTTTACATTTGTTTTACTTTAAATACAATGTTGAAACAAGTGTCCATTTCCCATTGAAAAGCTAATTTTGCAATAAATTTTGTCACATAGCAAAAGCAAAGCATTTTAATTTTCTATTTGTTTATAAAAGAATACAATGTTTAACTGATCACTCATTTTTACTGGCCTCTTAATTGCTGTTGTTCCCAAGTTCACACTGACCTGAAGTGGTAGCACCTGTAAGGGTGCTAGCTAAGAGCAAATAGTTAACCTCCAAACTGAGATCATTTAAGAGAAAAAGAAAAAGTTAGGCTGAGTAAGAATCTTTAGCTTTGGATAGCAACTTATCTAAGAGTAGAAAATCTCTGAACTTGGTAGGTAATCTTCCTAGAGATGCTGTTTCAAGAAAAACACAGTTTCCAGTCTCCAAAAATGGTTGGTGTTAGTAAGTAAATACAGCTTTAAAACTCGTTCAAATATTTCATGATGGTTCAATTAGAGAGCCATCAAGTAAACCCTGTCCAATGCATGCAAGCCATAGAAACAAATGATGACGTTTCATTAATTGAATAGCACTAAAGTCATCAAATATCTGCTAAAAATGATTAAATTTTTTATGCAAATTACAGGTACAAGATGATTACTGATTTTTTTCTTCTGAACTTGGAGTGGTCAACTTGGTCAAAACCCTCTAAATATTAAATTTACATAATTTAATGAAAATAAATTACACTGCATCACTGAATCATATTCAGTACTCTTCAAACATTTGTTTTTCTATGGACATTTGATTCTTGTGTATGAAATTTCCCCCCTTTGCTTCACTATATCATAAACTGTTTATTTACTAAGATCATAATTTTCACAAATTTTATGCTCTGAAGCACCATGGTTCAGTTTGTTCAACACTTCGACTTTCTCTTGAATCAGCTTTTTCTTTTAAAAATATTTTTTACACTTCCACATTAATTTCAAGTTTACAACAAGTTTAATAATATAGGTTATTATTCAAAGTTAGAAAAGACTTAAAAACAAAAAAAATCTTTTTAGATAAAATTTATATAAATTTATTTACTTTTCGAAATATTTGCTTTTGAAAGTGAACATTTTTAGTTTGTATTTGGGTTCAATGGGTTAATAATGCAATTTAACGAGTGCAAGATGCAACACCACAACCACACAAAGCTGAATATCTTCTGCCAAAAAAATGTAAATTAACTAAATTGCCCATTTACTTTACCCAAAATATTTGTATTTAAAGTTTGCCTTTGCTTTAAGAGTTTTGTTCTAAATTTCGTGATTGTGAAAAAAATAATTGTAGATGATTAAAAACTGATTTTAATTCTTTGTCATTATTATGTCTGAACACACTTTAATATAGTTTCAGTCTGAAGTGCAACATTCCAAATCAAATCTTGTCCTTAAAATAGATTTCAAATCCAAATCAAATCTGTTTGAATCACCACTTTAAAATCTAAATTCAACTGCCCACTGCAAGTTTGAAAACAGATGTTCTTGAAAAAATAACTTTAGAATTTAAGATTTTGGACAATATTTCTACATCAGAAATACTCTATGTAAGTTTAATTTACACTAAATATTCTTTAGGGAGCTCTCTTTGCTATTGTTATTTTCCTGCCTTTTCAATTCATTTCAAATGTTACAGTTAACCTTTTTTCTTCATAATGTTGGATTAGCTGTTCTAAACCAGATACTCCTCTATGTTATTTCTAATTAAAAATGAGTAAACTTTAGTCAACCCATTTTTGAACCAGCACACCAAACAAAAGTATTGTTCCACTCAAAGAAAAACTGTTTATGATGAATTAATGCAAGGTGTCAGAAAATTCTGTGCTAATATATAATATATTAGCACAGATTTACACAGTACTAAATGTAAAAGGTTTGAATTTGATAGAAACTTTGTTGTCAACTGAAATTGACCATATTTTCAATCAAATCAATTTCAAATAATTTTCTATTTTTTAAAATTAAATCTGTCTTAAAAGGAACTTTTAATGACACTGATTAAAATTTTATTCACTAAGTGTATCTTCTGTTTGTCCAAGGTGAATATCAGCCAGCACACACTCTTTAGTCTGAAGAGATAGGAGGTGTCATATTTCAAAACTTTCTGAGTATGTCTTAGCCAAAGGAAGTTTTCAGGTGATGAGAATCCTGGTGCAACTAAGCAGGATAAAATCAATAATATTATGTTCAGTTTACTTTGGAAGGTTACCCAGATAGCAGTAAATGACAGGGTTTACAACTAATTAATAACACAGTACTCCATTTCACACTGGTTCAACATCATTGAACTACTGTAAAATCATTCTCCTATCTTGTCCTCATGACAATGTTCCGCCAGAAGATGAAGAGGTCCTTGAAAACTATTTTTTCTCAAATGGATTATGTGTGTTACCTGTGACTGTTGGTCAGTTGCCAACAAAAGCTATTTTGGCATAAAAGGCCACTACATAGATGAAGGCTTGAACAGGAAGTCAGTGGCCCTAGACTGTCCCAAACGTAGCAACAATCATAAATACAAAGTGCATTCAAAAAGCATCTGACCTTTGGGTTGGAAAACAAAAATTTTTTTTTTTAATTTGGACATTTCACACATTTTGTTTAATCATCTTCAAAATACCTCCTTGGAAGTTCAAACACTTTTCTCAGTGGTTCTGCTGCTGCTGGTAACACCTTTGTAATGCTATGGAGTTATACTGTTGCTTTTTTCCATTTCCTTTTGTGATTCAATCCCTACCCTTTCAACATGGTTTTCAGAGTAGGGAAGAGTCAGAAGTCACATGGTTCCAAGTTAGAAGAATAGGGAGCCTGTCGGACAAGTGGTGTATTGTTCTTGACCAGAAAAGCTTGGATTAATGGGGATAAATTTTGCCAACACTCATGTCCAAATCCTCTATTAAAATAGAATGCACTAATCCTGATTCATTTACATCATTATTGCTTTATGTATAGCAATTCTGATAGAAACTTATTTATATCTATTTCAGTTTTTGCGTTGAAGAATTGTTGTGTATATAAATTTGCGTCCCCACATGTGTAAAATATTTCTTCACCAGTCATACACCCGTTCCTCAATTTTTGGCCCTGTGCTACCGTTACAGTGAAAACTCTAATAACTTCATGTAGACAACTAACTACAAAACAGAATTACAACTTCCAAAACTGGAAAAGCCTAGTTACGCAATTTTACACATTATCAAGTTT